>CAJHQP010001716.1:0-105538 GCA_905132765.1 Moricandia arvensis
TCGATCGATGGGGTTTTGTGGCAGAAACCCATCGATCGATTGGGCTTCTTTTCTTCATGTTTCTCTTCAACACTCCCCCTCAAGCTTGACCATATGAAACAAGTCAAGCTTGGACGTCATGAAGCATTCCCTCATTAAAAACTTAGCCAGGTAAAACCTCATGGGATAAAACCCCAGCGAAGGAAAAAGAGTAGAACACTCCATGGTGAGGGGATCACTGACATGGAAGGTTTATGAGTCCTAGTCTTGGAAGAATGGACTCACAAACTTTGCTGCTGGCCGCCTTGGTGAAGATGTCCGCCAGTTGATCTTCACTCCTTGTGTAGCATGGGAGGATCACTTGCTGCTCTACTGCTTGTCTTACCTTGTGGCAGTCTACTTCTATGTGTTTTGTCCTCTCATGGAAGACCGAATTGGACGCAATGTGTATTGCGGCTTGGTTGTCACAATGCATGGTCATGGGGTTGGTGATCTCAATCCCCAAGTCGCCTAGAAGATTCTTTATCCAGATGAGTTCACTGGTTAATTTCCTCATTGATCTGTACTCTGCTTCTGCACTTGAGCAAGACACAACCTTCTGCTTCTTACTTTTCCATGTAACCAAATTTCCTCCAATGAATGTGCAATAGCCGGTAGTTGATCTTCTGTCTGTTCTGTCTCCAGCCCAATCTGCATCACAGTATCCAACAACCTCAGTGTTTCTGTTGCAAGCCATCCATACGCCTTGACCCGGAGCCTCCCTTAAGTATCTTAGGATTCTCTCCACCATGTTCCAGTGATAAACCTTGGGATTTTGCATGTGCTGGCTAACCTGATTTACTGCAAAACAAACATCTGGCCGGGTAATGGTTAGATAGATCAGCTTCCCAACAATTCTCCTATATTGCTTGACATCCTCAAATGGAGTATCTTCATACTCCCCCTCTCGCAGTGTCTTGTAGCCCTCTTCAAGTGGTGTCTTGGCTTGTCTTCTTCCAAGATCTCCTGCCTCCTTTAGAATATCCAAAGTATATTTTCTTTGGGACATGAACAACCCCTCCTTTGATCTGCACATCTCAATCCCAAGGAAGTACTTTAGTTCACCTAGATCCTTGATGTCAAATGCGGTCTTGAGGAATGTCTTGGTGGCACTGATCCCCTCCTTGTCACTACCAGTAATGATGATGTCGTCCACATAGACTAGGATCACAATAATCCCGGACTTTCTGGTGAGAGTGAAGAGTGTGCGATCCGCTTGAGACTTCACAAATCCTCTTCCATTCAATGTAGTGCTTAGTTTGTGGTACCAAGCTCTTGGTGATTGCTTCAAGCCATAGATCGCCTTTCTGAGTCTGAGGACATTTCCTGGCTTTACCATCTCTTCCATTCCCGGAGGTGGTCTCATGTACACTTCATCTTCTAGTTCACCTTGTAGAAAAGCATTCTTTACATCCATTTGCCAAAGATCCCACTCTAGGTTCACTGCCAATGAGATGATTATCCGGATTGTATGAAGCTTCGCCACTGGTGCAAACGTGTCTAGATAATCTTCTCCATACACTTGTGTGTATCCTCTTGCTATCAGTATGGTTTTCTTCCTTTCTGGCTTTCCATTTGCAAGATACTTGATGGTATGCAAGAGTCTGCTGGTCACGGCTTTCTTTCCTCTTGGAAGCTTAGTCTCATACCAGGTGTTGTTCTTGATCATGGCATTGATATCTTCTTCAACAGACTCTCTCCATTCTTTGTCTTGCATTGCCTCTTCATAGGTGTTTGGGATGTACTCTTGATCCAATTCTCCAATGAAGACTTGATGTTCTTCTGGATATTGAGCAAGCGAGCATACTGCACTCACTGGATGTGCCACAGCTTTAGCATTAAAGTAGATTTTCGGTTGCCTGATTCTTGTGCTCCTTCGCAAAGGCTGTATCTGATCAGGTGCTGCCTCATTTGTTTCTTCTGGAACTTGATCTTGAGTCTCAGGAACTGATTCTGATTTGGTCTCATCCTGATCATGAGCTTTTTGTTGATTCCCCCTTTCAGGGTCAGGATGGGCAATTTTTTCATTTTCATTAATCACATCTTCTTCAACTACAGCTTCTGGAACAGGTGCAGTAGCTTCAGGGATATTCCTTCTTGTTTCTTGAGTTGCTGGAGACATGCCAATGCCGAAGTTCTCCAAAATGATTATGAGGTTTGTGGCTCTTTCTGATTGCGGTAAGTCCCTCAGATCATCCCAATTCTTCACCTCATAATATCCCTTTGTTTCCACAAACTTCACATCCCTTGATATTAAAACTTTTCTGGCTACTGGATCATAGCACTTATACCCCTTTTGTGTTGGAGAGTAGCCAATGAACATCGCTTTTGTGCTCCTGGCATCCAGTTTGTTTCTCTGCTCCCCTGGTATCAGCACAAAGCAGAGACATCCAAACACCGTAAGTGGTCCAAAGCCGGCTTAGTCTGGTTAAGGACTTCAAACGGTGATAGATCTTTGAGGACTTGAGTTGGAGTCCTATTGATCAGATAAGTAGCAGTCACCACCGCATCACTCCAGAATCTCTTTGGAACATTGGTGTGGAACATCATTGATCTGGCTACCTCCATCAGGTGTCTGTTCTTCCTTTCAGCAACTCCGTTTTGTTGAGGAGTATATGGACAGCTTGTTTGATGAATAATTCCATGTTGAGCCAGGTACTGTTTGAATGCATGACTTGTGTATTCTCCACCATTGTCTGATCTGAGGATCTTCAGCTTGGCATTGAAGTGGTTGGAGACATGAGCTTGGAAATTCTTGAAGGCGTCTAACACCCTATCCTTGGACTGAATCAGTGTCAACCAAGTGTATTTGGATTTTTCATCAATGAAGGTGACAAAGTATTTGTGATTCTCCCTTGACACACATGGAGCCGTCCATACATCAGAGTGAACCAAGTCAAAGCAACTCTCATAGGGGGTGCCAGACCGTGGAAAGACTGTCCTACAATGCTTCCCCAATATGCAGGCTTCACACTCTTCATTCTTAGACACCACTCCAGGGAATATCAGGTTTAGAGCTCTTGTATGGGGATGTCCCAATCTGGCATGCCATATTGTGTTCTCAGCGCCATTAACGGTGCTAACCAGGCAGTGAGGCATAGATGATTCTGGCACCATATTCCTCTCAAGATGATACATCTGCTGATGGTTGTGCCCTTTTCCAATGACCTTTCCTGTCTTCAGGTCTTGAAACTCAACTTCATCTGGTCTGAACACAACTTGGCAGCCCAAATCAATCGTAGCCCTTCTTACTGATAACAAGTTAGATGAAAATCCAGGCATATACAAGGCAGTAGATTCCTTATCAAACACTTTAAGGTTCCCTATCCCTTCTATCTTCACCTTATCACCATTTGCTATGACTACATTCCCTACGGCAGGCTGGATATTACTAATCAAGTTCCTATCACAAATCATGTGATGGCTTGCTCCTGAATCTATTATGATAGGTTTAGAGTCAAGAGAATGTGTACCAGCCTTCTTGGAAGCAATGAGAGCCAAGACAGTGCTCCAGATAAAGGAATTGGCGTCTTTTCTGGTCACAAAATCATCAGATGAGGTCGTACCAACTTGATTTCTCCACATGTCTTCAGTTGAATCACCCATGTGAGCAGAATACATGGTTCTCCCTTGAATTGCTTGCTGCTCCTTGGGTTTACATTTATCCGGCTGGCCTTTGAGAGGATCACCATCATCTAGGCATGAAATCTTTCTTCCAGTAAAGAAATTCTTTATCAGTGTGTTGAATGATGAGTCTAGGTGTAGGAGAAAGCTGAGGAACCGGTCGTTCTCATAGATGGTTTGGAGACTCTCCCATAAACACCCATAAGCGGTTTGAAGACTCTCCCATAGTCTCTTGGCGGTTTTGATGTGAGAATTGATCTTCAGGATTGGTTTTGACAAGGAGTTACAGATGAGAGCCAGAGCTTGTTGGTCTTCTTGAACCCATTGGTTGTGGTTGTTCACGTATCTATCTTCTTCAGCCATCCTCTTTGAAGTTCCAGCCTTCATGATATGGCTGTCCCAAAGTCCATGACATCCCAAGGTGATTCTGGCCACTCTTGACCATGAGAGATAATTAGGACCCTCAAGGGTCACGGAAATTATGGTTTCCTTCTCCATTTTTATGATTTGCGGAATGAGAATAACATAAAAGCTTTGCTGAATAAAAGAGAAGGATAGAGAAGGTTTGCGGAATGAAGTAGGAGCTTAATGCTCTGATACCATGTGAGAATGGCTTAATTGCGGAAGTAATACAAAGAAGAATATACTAGTTTGACAGATGATCAAACATAGAAGGAGTTTGTGATTTGAGAGAGAATGAGAATGGGGAAGAACATGTTTTTCATTTGTGTGTATTTGGTATGTGTTATAACCCCTCTATTTATACACAGGTGAAGTCCTTCAAAAGCTCCAGACATGATAATGAAAGGTGAGTTGGTGCAGTTGGTGAAGTAGGTGCAGTAGGTGAAGTAGGTGAGGTTGGTGTAGTTGGTGGTCGCAGGACTCCAATCGATCGATGCAGTTTTGCCCTAAAACTGCATCGATCGATGCAAGGTAATATGAGATTTGGAGTTTTAGTTCCATCGATCGATTGTATTGTACAATCGATCGATTACTTTAGCATGGTTCATTCGCAGAGTTGCCATCGATCGATGGGGTTTTGTGGCAGAAACCCATCGATCGATTGAACTTCTTTTCTTCATGTTTCTCTTCAACAAACATATATTTGAAAACTGTACAATATAAATTGAATATCTTTGATGAAAATTTTGCGAAACAATATCCGTGCACAACACGGATCCATATTTAGTCACTATTTGTATTGACGAAAAACTTGTAAGACAACCATAATATACATACAATCCACTGAACATTTGGGCACATATTGTCGTTGATTTCAAAGCGTTGTCGTCGTGCACCGTCATCTTCTTTTTTTTTGGATAAGAGAGGATTGATTTGGCTTAGGTTAATTTGATTTCAGTTTGTCATTAATTTGATCGATTTGGTCTCTGGGTTAACGGTTTGGTATCAAAATCATATCATAAACCGATAAAACTAAGAGAGTGTTATTGGTTTGTGCATTTTAATGGAATTAAAAATCTAAGTTAAATTTAGTGTTATTAGTTATATGATTTTAAAATTTATGTTCAAATCTACTGTTATTGGTTCTATGATTTTAAAATAAATTTTAAAATTAGATGTTATATAATAATAAGACTTACTAAAACATTTGATTTGGATTTGAATTTGAATAGATTTATAAGTGTTTTAAAGAGTAAAATATATTAAAAAAACAAATATTGAATTATATCTTGTTATTTTGATTGGATTTGCCTTATTAGCTTTTCTCTAACAAAAAATAAAAACTCAAACCATACACATATAACACAAATTTTTGAAATAAACTGACCAAAAATTTTTATATAAAATTTTGTCTCACACACCATACACGTATAACATATATTTTTTTTTTCTTATATGCACTTTTACCATATAATATTCTATTCACACCAATTTCTATCTTCCAATTGGAATATGTCATTTGTATACATGTGTTTTCACTCAAAAAGTTATATTTCCTATCTTCCATTTTCTATAAAAAATTTTTTTGCTGATTTTCCATTTTCTGTAATACGTGTATGTATCATAATTACTATATAATTTTCATTCAACGCTCAGTTTTTTATAAAACACAAACACATCAAACTTTAAACGAAAAGCATCAATGGAAGAATATATCAAAAAACATATGAACCATCACAAGAACAATGAAAATGTTCATATATTCAATGGAGTCCTAGAAAAAACTTTGAAAAATTTCACCAAGTTTTATGGCTATTGGTGGACCCGGAACGCCTCAAAAGACTAAAGAAAGTATAAGATTTTATCCTTATTTTAAGGTACATCATTTTTATTCTTTTGACCATGATTTAGTTATTATTTTATATAAAGCATAAATATTGTTATATGTTTAGGATTGTGTCGACACTATCGATGGTACACACATATTGGCAATGGTACAAAAGAATACAGCTTCGTTTCGAACAGAAAAGGTGATATATCGCAAAATGTGTTGGCTGCATGTAATGTTGATCTTGAATTCATATACATGCTTATTAAATTATGCTTTAACAAGGAACACTAATCGACTACCAGTTCCAGAAGGTACATATATACATATATATTGTAAATCATACATATTTTCCAGATAATTAACTATTTTATCATTTAATATCAGGAAAAATTAATCTAGTTGATTGCAATTTTGCAAATCGTTGCAACTTTTTAGCTCCATATCTCAGTGTTTGATACCATATACAAGAGTCTTATGGTCAAAATTCTACTCCACAAAATGACAAAGAGTTGTTTAATCATCGTCATGCGTCCTTGAGGAACGTTATCGAGAGAATTTTTGGTATATTTCAAATCTTAATTTCTAATTTTTAAATCTGCACCCCTTTTCCTTATAAGACCCAAACGGAGATTGTACTTGCGTGTGTTGGATTACATAATTTTATGCGGAAGTTCTGTCGAACATATAATTTTCTTGAAGAAAAAGACTTTGATGATGAAGAAGATCTTAAAGAAGTTAATAATAATGATGAAGAAATTCTTTTAACTCAGGATCAACAAAGAGAACATACCAATCAAGTGAGAGCCACAATAGCAACAAACATGTGGAGAGATTTTACGTTATAAAAATTTATATAGAATATATGAAATGAAAAACATATGTTTTTGGTTTATATATATTTTATTTTATTACAAAGCTGAATTTATGGCAAATCCATTTGATTGATTTGTTATAATTAAATTATAACTTTATTTTGATTTTGAATTCTATATTATTGATTCTGAAATCTATTTGTTTGATTTAAAAATTAATGGATTTTAATTAAAGAAGGATTTCTAAATCTATTAAAATACTAGAACCAATAACCCTCCATAATACTTGTGTATAATTTGGATTCAAATTTTGTTGCGTTGGTATATGGGTTTGACTTTTCGATTGAGAAATAATTTTGTAACCTTTAATGATAGAGAATCTGTATAAAGTCTTAACTGTGTAATTTTTGCCTAATATAAAACTTTCGATTATAAAATAAATCGTTATTTTATTTTTTTTTAAATGATCAAAGATACAGAAAATTTAATCTCTAGATTTTTCTATATTAAAGATCAATTTGATGATTTTATGTTCACTAAATTTCAATACTGATTTCCTTAATAAAAAGCACAGGTATAGACTAACTATTTTATATAAGATACAATGAAATAAGAATAATAATAATGGGTTTTGTTACTAACCAAATTTAATTATATATATAAATTTTGTTAGAAATTTACTTCACCACTTCACAATATAACCAAGCATTGAAAATGTCTAAGAATAATAAAATGAAACTTGTTTGAAGCCTTAATTGTATATAGTATTAGTGTTACATGAAAATTCTGATGAAATAAATCGTTAATCTATGTATTTAAAATAATATGAAATTTTAGTTTACTTTTAATTTACTAAATGTCTATACCAGCTTTCTTACTATAAAACGCGGGTATAAACTAACGATCTTCCACAAAAAGTATAATTAACTAATAATAACGGTTATTTGAAAAAAAAAACCCGTTATACAATTGGATTTAATATATGGAGTTTGTTAGAAATATGCCTAATCACTTCACAATATAATCAAGCATTGAAAATGTCAAAAAAATAAATTTCAAAACTTATTAAACCTTAACTTTATATATTATTAGTACATGAAAGTTTCGATTGAGGAAATAAATTGTTAGTCTATTTATTTAAAAAAATATAAGAATTTTAGTTATTTAATTTTTAATTTACTAAATGTCTATAAGGGCTTCTTTACTATAAAAACCACGGGTATAAACTAACGATCTTCCACATAAGGTATAATTAACTAATAATAACGGTTATTTGAAAAACCGTTATACAATTGGAATTGTCAAAAAACATAAATTTGAAAACTTATATTAAGCCTTAGCTTTATATAGTATTAGTACATGAAAGTTTCTATCGAAGAAATAAATTGTTAGTTATTTATTTAAAGCAATATAATTTTTTTAGTTTATTCTAATTTTTAATTTACTAAATGTCTATAACGGCTTTTTACAATAAAACCGCGGGTATGAACTAACGATCTTCCACATAAGGTATGATTAACTAATAATAACGGTTGTTTGAAAAACCCACTATACAATTTGATTGAATATATGGAGTTTGTTAGTAATATACCTAATTACTTCACAATATAACCAATCATTGAATATGTCAAAAACATTAATTTTAAAACTTATATTACGCCTTAACTTTATATAGTATTAGTACATGAAAGTTTTGATCGATGAAATAAATTGTTAGTTATATATTTAAAACAATATAAATTTTTTAGTTTATTCTAATTTTTAATATACTAAATGTCTATAACGGCTTCTTTACTATAAAATCGCAGGTACGAACTAACGATCTTCCCCATAAGGTATAAATAACTAATAATAACGGTTGTTTAAAAAAACGTTATACAATTTGATTTAATATATGGAGTTTGTTAGTAATATATATGATCACTTCACAATATAACCAATCATTGAAAATGTCAAAAACATAAATTTG
Source organism: Moricandia arvensis (assembly GCA_905132765.1). Taxonomy (NCBI): domain Eukaryota; kingdom Viridiplantae; phylum Streptophyta; class Magnoliopsida; order Brassicales; family Brassicaceae; genus Moricandia; species Moricandia arvensis. The sequence continues at coordinate 8,657 of CAJHQP010001716.1, forward strand.
AAAACTTATATTACGCTTTAATTTTATATAGTATTAGTACATGAAAGTTTTGATCGAGTAAATAAATTGTTAGTTATTTATTTAAAGCAATATACTATTTTTAGTTTATTCTAAATTTTAATTTATTAAATTTCTATAACTATTTATTTACTATAAAACCGCGGGAAAGAACTAACGATCTTGCACATAAGATATAATTAATTAAAAATAACGGTTGTTTGAAAAAACCGTTATACAATTTGATTGAATACATGGAGTTTGTTAGTAATATACCTAATCACTTCACAATATAACCAATCATTGAAAATGTCAAAAACATAAATTCGAAAACTTATATTACGCCTTAACTTTATATAGTATTAGTACATGAAAATTTTATCGAGGAAATAAATTGTTAGTTATTTATTTAAAACAATATAAATTATTAGTTTATTTATAATTTTTAATTTACTAATTGTCTATAACATTTTCTTTACTATAAAACCGTGGGTATGAACTAACGATCTTCCACATAAGGTATAATTAACTAAAAATAACGGTTGTTTGAAAAAACCGTTATACAATTTGATTTAATATTTGGAGTTTGTTAGTAATATACCTAATCACTTCACAATATAACCAATTATTGAAAATGTCAAAAACATAAATTTGAAAACTTATATTACGTCTTAACTTTATATAGTATTAGTATATGAAAGTTTTGATCGAGGAAGTAAATTGTTAGTTGTTTATTTAAAACAATATAATTTTTTTTTATTGTTATTCTAGTTTTTAATTTACTAAATGTTTATAACAGCTTCTTTAATATAAAACCACGGGTATGAACTAACGATCTTCCACATAAGGTATAATTAACTAATAATAACGGTTGTTTGAAAAAACCATTATATAATTTGATTGAATAGTTTGTTAGTAATATACCTAATCACTTCACAATAACCAATCTTTGAAAATGTCAAAAACATAAATTTGAAAACTTATATTATGCCTTAAGTTTATATAGTATTAGTACGTGAAAGTTTTGATCGAGGAAATAAATTGTTAGTTATTTATTTAAAACATTATAAATATTTAGTTTATTATAATTTTTAATTTACTAGTTATCTATAACAGTTTCTTTACTATAAAACCGCGGGTATGAACTAACGATCTTCCACATAAGGTATAATTAACTAAAAATAACGGTTGTTTGAAAAAACCGTTATACAATTCGATTAATATATGGAGTTTGTTGGTAATATACCTAATCACTTCACAATATAACCAATCATCGAAAATGTCAAAACATAAATTTGAAAACTTATATTACGCCTTAATTTTATACAGTATTAGTACATGAAAGTTTTGACTGAGGATTGTAAGTTATTTATTTAAAACTATAAAATTTTTAGTTTATTCTAAATTTTAATTTACTAAATGTCTATAACGGTTTCTTTACTAAAAACTGTGGGTATAAACTAACGATCTTCTACATAAGGTAGAATTAACTAATAATAACAGTTATTTGAAAAAAAATATAATACAATTTGATATAATATAAGGAATTTGTTACCTAACCACTTCACAATATTACCAATCATTGAATTGTAAAAAAAATTCATAAGTTTTGTTGGACTCATCAACCTTAATTTTGACTCCCTTTCACCTAAAGAAAAAGAAAGAAAATTGTCTAAAGATTTTCTTAAATGCATAAATCTCTAAAACATCCAACTAAATCTCATAATAATTGACCAACTACATCAAAGACAAAACTGCCGAATCACAAACAAAACTCTAAATGGTGTCTAGAGTCCAAATCTAGTTAATGCTGGTCTCTCTTTCTGAATACTGCATCAATCGTTAAAACTAAGAAAAGCTTATCGACAAAAAACTTATTGATTGCAGTCAATTAAAAAGAAAAAAGGGGAAGAACACTTATATACCCATAATCACCTTTGGAACCAAACCAAACACATCCTCTTCGTTTCGCCCTGAGATTGCTTGTTAGTTGTCTCCTTCTCGATTCTCTGCACTCGCTTGTTCCGTTTTGGCCGTCGTCCAAAGGTTCAGTTTCGAGGGCGTAGTTTACAACGAACTGATTCCTCTCGTTTTTTTTGATCAATCGGTTGCTCTCGTATCAATCGATTTTTTTGTCCTCTTTCATGGCTGCGGATCTAGATGATTGTTCAGTAATGGAACAGAGTTCGTCCTCTTGTTCACCCGTCCTTACTCTTCCTCTGTCTCCATCGAACCAGCCTGAGTTCTGGAACAAAATGGAGGAAACCACCCGCGAGATTTTAGAGCAGGTTCATCCAACAATTGTGTCCGAGGAACAAAGAAGAGATGTGATTGGTTATATGCAAAGATTTATCAAAATGACACTTGGATGCGAGGTTCATCCTCCTAAAAACATTATCTGTTAATGTTCCTATTACATTGCATTAACACCTTGAAACTACATGCATTAAATGATCAAACTCGACTGTGTTTTAGATGATTTCTTTAATCAGAGTGCAATGTTATACTATGTGTTGTTATTCTTATGTTGATGGCTTTCCCTGTAAGATAATCTAAAAAATGATGTATTTCAGGTGCATTCTTTTGGATCAGTCCCATTGAAAACGTATCTTCCTGATGGAGATATTGATCTCACAGCTTTTAGTGGACCGGGGAGTGATGAAGAACTTGCCCAAAAATTTTTCAATGTGCTTGAGAGGGAGAAAAAAAATGTAGATGCCGAGTTTATAATTAAGGATGTAAAGTTGATACTTGCTGAGGTTTGTTTATCTAGTCTCTTATGTTATTTGATGTTTACACTTTGAAAGCTCTTGAACCTAGCTTGTGATGTGAGTATTGCAAGTATGTTGTATGTGGGTGTTTATGCATGTTGATCATGTTTTTTTTTTTTTTTTTGGTTATCTCCTCAAGTACCGAACTTATCTTATCTGTTGCAGGTTAAGCTTGTGACATGTCTGGTGCAGAACCTTGTGGTTGATATCTCTTTTAATCAGCTCGGTGGGATTTGTACTCTGTCCTTTCTCGAGAAGGTAATCTGTATGACCATGTTGTGTCAAAACAAATTTATCTAACCTTTTTAAAGGAGTAATGATGTAATTGTAGAAGACAAAGATTGGCAGATTGATGTTGATAGTTTGATTATGCAGATCGATCAGCTCATTGGAAAGGATCATCTCTTCAAGAGAAGTATCATACTCATCAAAGCTTGGTGCTACTACGAGAGCCATATTCTCGGGGCTGTTCATGGATTGATTTCCACATATGCTCTGGAGACCTTGGTCTTATATATTTTCCATCTCTTCTACTCATCCTTGGATGGTCCACTATCTGTAAGAGTCTCCCACAATCTTGAGGGAAACATTATGGTTTAGTCTCATGTTTATTTACTGAGGTTTTGTTTTCCGCAGGTTTTATACAAATTCTTGGACTACTTCAGCAAGTTTGACTGGGATAACTATTGCATTAGCCTAAATGGCCCTGTCTGCCTTTCCTCTCTACCAGAATTTGTTGGTAAGCATTTCCTCAAGTTTATGTAAATTTGAGATCTTTTTTTTATGATCTTAGTGATTTCATTTCTTTGATTGTTGTAGTTGAGACTCCGGATAATGGCGGGCAAGATCTACTGCTGACCAGTGACTTCCTTAATGAATGTATGGAGAAGTACGCTGTACCTTCACGAGGTTTTGAGACAAATCAACGTATGTTTACATCAAAGTATCTTAATGTAGTTGACCCGCTTAAAGAAAATAACAATCTTGGTCGCAGCGTGAACAAAGGTTGAGACTCCTTTTCTTTTCTTAAACCATGGCAGTATTTTTTTTTTTTTTTTTGTTAAATTGTTATTTCGATTGTTTGAGCAGGCTTAAGGGCTTTTGATCTTTCCTTGTTCAGAGTTTTAGTGTAGATTTTGATTGCAGCTAACAATCAGGTTGTGCATGCATTGTCAGTCTGCTGCAGAAGAACTGTTTTAACATGAGATAAACTTTCCAACTTAGCATGCTGTGTCCGTGGAGTTTATGGTCTAGATGAATCTGTTTTGGTAAAGTTTTAAAACTAATGGATATTGCTTTTCTCTCACACAGCTAACTTCTATCGCATACTAGCTGCATTCGCATATGGTGCTCGGAAGCTTGGACAAATCATTTCACAGTCAGAAGACATAAGTTTTGAGCTTCGAAAGTTCTTCTCAAACATGCTACACAGGAATGGGAGGGACCAGAGGCCCCATGTCCTTGATGCTGTTCCAGTTTTAAGGTACAATGACACATCACCTGCGAACCATTTCCAGGAAGGTCAAATGGTTTACAAATCAGAATCTTCGAGTTCATCTGGTGCTGCTGGAGACGGTAGACATGACCAGGAACACTTGTTGTGTGCCGGTGCCAATGTATCGAGTACATCCCCATCAGTTTCAGAGGAACAATTTGCAGGAGACGTAAAAGAAATTGCTACTGTGAGGATACAAAGGCTTGAGATTTCTGACGATGTCCTTGTTAAGGAAAGTGTCTCTCCTTTGACTGGTAAGCATGCTGGCACTCCAAATCTTCTGTCTGACCTCACAGGGGATAGTGAAAGTCAGCGTAACAGTTTGCTATATGGACGCTGGTGGTTTGGTTATGTCCAAAACGGTCCTATGTCTCCACTAATGACTCATCTTCCGAATAACAATTCATGGGAAGTGTTTCCATACGCACTGCCATTCAGCTGGAATGCCCCCGGTCTAGAAAACGCCAATGGAGCTCATGTCTTTGATATGAACCCTCAGATGATTCCAAATACTAATTTTGGTCTCGAGGAATTGCCTAGGCCTCAAGGAACTGGGACATACATCCCCAGTGCGGTATATACTCCTCTCTCTCTCTCATATCTCTTACTGACACTCTGTCAAAACTGACCTCTCTCAATGGTCAAGCTTCTTAACGTTCCTTTTGTGCAGAACCATTTCACGGATATACCGTTCTCCCGAAGAAGAAACTCACGTCGTAACTATGGCCGTCGCATGGCACCATTGCCATCAGAAATGAATTTCCTTGACGGAAACACTCGTGAGCAACACCATCATCTTCACGGTTATCCCAACCAAACACATGGTTATTGTGATATGAGTCAAGCTAGTATACTTGGAAGCTTCTCTGGTACCGATGGGTCTATGAATCATCCATATGACCCTTTACCTTCTGATATCACAACATCTGTGCCTTCCTCCAGGCGGGAAGAACGGTACATTATATTCTCTAACCATTAAAACGTCATTGAATTATTAATATTTGATCATCAAATCGGCTTCATTCATTGTGGTATGTGCATGCATGTAGGGTAACAGCCAGGCAGACATACCAATTGACGGATGAGAAGGAGTTCCCTCCTTTGTAGCTCTGATCTGATCACAGAAACTTGCATGTTAGACCCGTTTTAGGAACTGGTATAGCTTTTTAACCTGTTTGTTTGATGGAACTGATATGTCTTGGGTTATGTTTTTGTTGTTGTTGTTTCTATAGATTTTAATGTATTTAACTTTATTAATCAAAATATTAAACTCTGTGAACAAAACCTTTGAAGAGTTTTGCATTTTAATACTTAAGAGAGGTTTGTGGTCATCCGTAAGGGAAGAAGAGACATACGAATACAAAATACGTCATCGAGGTGGTCTTGCTGTAGAAATGAGATGGGTTTTGCTCTGCCCAGGGCCAAATTTTGGCATAGGCCAGTAAAATATTGGCATTAACCTCCAAAAATTTAAAAGTTTATATATATATATATACATGGGTTCCAAAATTTTTTTAAAAATATTTTTACTAAAGTTTTCAAAAAAATGTTCCAAGTCTTCAAAATCTAAGATCGGGTCCTGGCTCTCTAATGATTATTGAAGGCTCTTTTGGTTGCTCTCCGGCGTCCTCACCTATGAGAATCACGAAGGAAAACTTATGATCTTTTTTTCTTTAATACCCTTTCTCATTCCTCCTCTCTCTCTCTCGATCTCTTGCTTGTTCTTTACTTTTTCTGGATTGCGATAGATTCATGTACATAGGATCCTTCATGTATATAGAGATTTTCTCAGATGAGTTTCTCATGACCGGTCTGAAATTTAGAGGGTCATAGACGATTTATTAAATATTTTAACTATTTTAAAAAAGTAAATAAATTTGAGGGTCTATATGAGCTGGTCTTAAGGCTCATATTTCATTTGCTTTTGTCCAAGACCGGCCCTACCATGAATCATCCCCTTACCGGTTGTTATGGTCGTGTAAGTTGCTCTATCTCATGTGAGGGACATAGACAAGTGAATTACTAAATTGTCCGGAAGTGCAGAAACTGGTCTAAACTTCTAAATTGTTAAAACCAAAAAATTTCTTAAAATGCTCTAAAAAAAATGGCCCGACCCCCAAAATTCCGGGTGGATGTTTTCATCTACTTGGAAAACTCTTCTTCTGAAGCTGATCAGAGTCTCTCTTTGGGATGTATACTGGATATGCTTGACTTTGATATTATATGTTCCATTCAAACTTGATTGCTTCTAGTTGTTGAAACTCTCAGTGAGACGATAGAGGATACGGTTAAGGTTGTCTGCATCAGATCGCTAATGGAGTTGATCACGGCGTGGGAGTGGCTTCAACACACTAACGTGAACGAGCTATAACATCAACCCTCTGCCATCTTGAGACGATCTTGACAAATGGATGAGAGCCTTTGTGGCTTTTTCATGATAAAAGACAACAGATATTCATATTGGTACATTAGCTTTTTGCTTTGATGCTATTATTTTAAATATTGTATTTTTGCTTATAATCTTTACAGAAGTATTTTTTTAATCTTTAGCTCGATTTCGGGTTGAAACCGCTGCAAAACCTCACAATATCTAATATTTTAAAGATGGTTGTTTATCTTCTCGTATCAAACGTAGAGGCAGTTGAACAATTCAAGAAAGGAGAATGAAAATGGTTTCTAGATAATGTAATTAGCAATTTGGCAAAAGATAAGAATGATTTTTAAGTTATTTGTTATCATTTAATGAACTTTAACAAATACTAGTAGTATATAGAGAAAAACGCATTTAAAAGTTGTAGTGAACTATTAATACTGAATTATTATTTGTAGTGAACTTAAACTAGATTGGTATACCCACTCATAAAAAGAAGACGATATACTTAAATCTAAATAAGTAATAAGAGGTTATCCTATATAAGTAGAAAACATAATGGAATATTTAAAAAAAATTTGCGGTAATTAGGTTATCTAACCTCATGCATCCAAACAAATCATATGAATATTAAAAAATTCATTGAACATGAACTTGACTTTGTCAAGTACAAATATAAAAGTAATGAAATGGATGTGGAGATCCTTAAGCCAACATAAAACCTCAGGGCTGAAGGTCGATAGGAATATGGAGAGCAAAGGGCCGTCGCCAGTAGTTCCACTTGTGCTCGTCCTAGTCTTCGGATGGATCCTCTGCGGCTCATACCTTATATTACTATTGGAAGACTATATATTACCAATCTTACAAACCGGAACATTCATTGTAGGAATCCTACTCTTACTTCTCCTTCTGCTTCTCCATATCTTCTCTTCTTCTTGGATCTCGCCATGGATCCCTTCCCTTCTCCTTTTACCATCTCCAGCCTCTGCCACTTCCACTGACTCAGAGAGCTTTGGTCTCGGATCCTTTCTTTTGCTTTCACTTTTCTTCATCTCCTTCTGGTTGTTTCAGTCATTCTAATTAATGTTTCTTGTACTTGAACATATTAATGCAAATATTGCTCTAGCTGTTATACATCTTCTTGAAAAGCACTACTTTATTAATCATGCAAGACTCCAGCATGTTATGTTTTCAAGAATTTTTTATTTAAGTTAATGTTGTTACAAGGGGGAGATGATGAAAGGTTAGAGTAGTTCTTCTCTCTCACACTAGTTTTAATCTGAATTTGAATATGTAATAAGCATAATCATCTACAAAGCGAAGGCAAAAATCATATCTCACTTATGTAGAACCATCTCAATATGTAATAATAATGATCTTCTACTGTGCAATCAAAGCCGCCACCTGAGAAGACAAAGCAAGCACAATTAGAAGACCTAAATTAATTTGCGTAATAATGTGTTCAAGCAATCTATAGAGACTCTAAAAATAAAACCAACTCCAAATAAAATACTATATCAAACCACAATAAATATCATCATTTATTTGAGTGATTTGCACAGTATCATTAAATTCAACCAAAGCAATTTGTGGCGGCGGGTGGAGTTGAGTACAACCGAGAAGATGTACTGATGTAGAGTCGGTTTGGCAAACACATTAACAAAATGAGGTGAATTTTTTTGCAGATAAACACTTGGTCTGTTTCTTGTCCGTCTCTGTCTTTGTCCTCTCGGGTCTTCGATGGAGTTATTGAGTTTTTACTTGAAACATCTCCAATGGATACTCGACGCATAAGTATAATGGCTCTCCTCAAGCGTGCTTTAGTTGGTGTCCGAACACGTTCCTACCATATCTACACGTGATATAACCGTATAAACCAAACAAAAACTATATTTTATTGTCCAATAACTTAAAATGGCGAAAGTGAGAAGGTGTGTTACTATCTCTATCTAGGGGCTTAAACATTCAAATATCCCTTCAGATTTTTATACATTTTGGTTTGGATTTGATTCAAATCTTTGCAGAATTGTTTGGGTTTGTATGCTTGTTTATATTAAGTAAAAAATTAAATTTTCTAATATACTTTAAATCCTCATAATTCAAAAATAAAAATATTATAAACCATATAAATAACACATTAAATATATTTTTTTAATTTTGAATAGGGCCGTAATAAGTTTTTAAAATGTGTATCCGTGTTAAATAATTAAACAATATAGAGTAATTTTATTAATTAATAATTACAGTATATCATACTTATAAATACTGTTGGGCTGATTAACCAAAATAAATTAAAAATATATAAAAGCAAATAATTATAAATATCTAAAAAGTTGAGGTATCTTTATATTTTTTAACATACATTAATCAAATCTCAAAGCAATTTTGTTTTTGCTTATTGTGAAAACATATTTTTTAAAATATTTTATAAAATTAGTCAAAATTAATATGTATATATTTATACTGCAAAATATATCTTCACCAATGAAACATTAATATCTAATGCTTATTTTGCGGAAATGCATTTATCATATTTGTTCTTACAAATAATAGATTAATTTATATCTCAAAAATATTAATTGTATTTAGTTTTAAATCTATTATATTAAAACAGAGTCTTATTTGAAATTTACCGTGGCATACTTTTAATTTAGACCTATTGAAAAGGTTGTGACAAAATATAAAAATATGATTTATATGCAATCTTAAAATAATTATGTTTGTATTAACCTAATATCTCTGAAATAAAGAGCAACATTAAGTCGATTCTTTTTTTTATCAAAACAGTCATTCTAATCTTTCTTTGATTATTTGTCATTGAATTTTAAGTCACTAAACCCTAATTTCAATTTTTGGTTGTGTACTGAAGGGAAGAAGATGATAAGAGACGAGATTCTATCTGACGTGTAGATCAATGGCATCTAAGGTTATACTTTGGCCGCCGATCTCTAACAAAACCCACACTGCGCTGTTTCCCGTCGGTACCACCTGGCTACCACCGCTGCTGCTGCTAACTCTACATCGGATTCCTAGATGGATGAATCCAGGATCATAATGAAAGGAGTTCGAATTTCAGGTAGACCTCTTTATCTGGATATGCAATCAACGTGATGAATGCGTCTTCCTGGTAGTGACGGGTGGTTTCAGTCAAAACTTTTGCTAATTTGGTGTGAGAAAACAATAGAAAATTGACAGATTTTGGTTTTGTGAATGACTGGTATTGAGTTGGATTGTGCAGGTTAAAATCGTGAAAATGTTTTTTTCTGAACAAGAAAGTTGCTCTCTTTAAGATTGTCAAGGAAAACTATGTTGCCAAGACTATCATCTTCTGCAATAAGGTACCTCACTTACTGCTTTTTTGCACATCCTACCATCATACATGACTCTCACAAGAGTCAAGCCTTAAAACTTGGAATAATTCATCTCATCTTACCGCGAAGATAATCTGGTCTTTCTGGTCTACATAGATAGGTACTTTTGTGATGTATTTTGTTACCTGAACATTAAAGATATATAAACTTTGTTTCTCATTCCAAAACATTAGCAGAACTTCTCGTGTGATTCACTGGTGTTGATCATGTGGTGCTGTTTAATTTTCCACATGATCCGAGTGAATACGTAAGAGATGTTGGGAACAGCAAGAGGTGTTAGACGAGTAGCGCTGACATAGAGGATAACTAAGAGAAACCAAATTTTTAATGGATTATCTACTATATTAAAACATAGTCTTATTTTAAATATACTATTAACAAGTTATAGTTTGATCATTTCAAAAATTAGTTAATATGACATATTTGATTATTTACGTTAATAATAAATAAACTAAAATTTTCAATTTTTAATTATAACAAAATCTGTTGAAAAAAAATTTAACAAAATTTTACTTAAAAATTTAATTATTTTTATAAAATATTAAATTAAAAAATTTCTTAATTAATAATATAATATTGTTATAAATCAATGTTAACTAAGTTTTTATAATAAAACAAGAAAATAAAATTTTACACTATTTTTTATAAATTCTATAAATATATTCTGGATTAGTTAATATGAAATATTTAATTATTTACATTAATAATAAACCAACTAAAGCTTTGAATTTTATTTTTTAATTATAACAAAATTTGTTGAGAAAGAATCTAACAAAATCTTACTTAATAATTTAAATATTTTTATAAAATAATACATTAATAAATTTTTTAATTAGTAATATAATATTATTATAAATCAATGTAAGTAAAATTTATTAAAAACAATAAATAAAAATTCTACTATTTTTTATAAATTTTATAAATATATTCTGCATTATATGAAAATAGAAGTGTTACATGAATTAAATATGATAATATTATATTAAATAGGTAAATTAACAAAATTTAATTTTTAAAGTTTTTCATTAAAATAAATTATCATCTATTCTATTAAAGTAGGATCATGACCAATTGATAGATGTTTGGTCCAATTATTTATTACGCATATATTATTTCTATATATTAATAACACTAAATTTTTTATATTATTGATAAATAAAAATACTAAAATTTAAATCTCTCATTCTTTACATATTACTTCTATATATTAATAACACTAAATTTTTTATATTATTGATAAATAAAAATACTAAAATTTAAATCTCTCATTCTTTACATATTACTTCTATATATTAATAACACTAATTTTTTATATATTATTAATAAATGATTAACATAAATATAATTATAAAATCACAAATATAAAAATTAAAATTTTCAGAAAATTTTAAAACAAAAGGATACCCGCCCGTTAAACGGGCGGGTCAAAATCTAGTAGTGTTTTAAAGACCGATCAGTCGTATGAGTTGAACCATCAACCATTTCTCTATCCAGTTACAGATTGTGTTAAAAACATTACTTGAGTTAAGCCTCAAAAATGGTCAAATATCAGTTAAAATTGCCAAAATTGATGATGTAGTTCAATACTAATTTCTTTTTTCAAATTTGAATTAAAACTAAAAGATACAGATTTAAAATCAAAATAGTTTATATTTTTGAATATTTCTAATAAAATCGCAACATATAATGTCATTAATCAAACATTATTTCGAACTCTTATTCAATCAAAATCACATTTATTCCGCTTATGAACCCTAGTTGCACCGCACTCTACTTCAGCTATGCATCGCTTATATTATTAAATATGCTGTTATCATTCAAACTTTTCTAGTAGATTGTACGGAAAGTAATTTGAATTTGGTTCCCCTCATGTATTATCCTCTTTTTTTTTTATAATTAGTTTTCCACATTTTTTTCATAGTTTCTAAATGCTCTAGTTGGTTTTGATTTTTGAAATCTCATCTTGCAATTTTCCAAATCTCTATTTGATCTCACTGGGAATGCCACTATACTGTGGTCCAAATCAAGAACGTGTGTACCAATTGTTGGGTCCCAATCATAACCAAAGACAATTGTAAACTAGTGAGTTATTATTAATTTCTTAGAATTGTTTTTTTTTTGTCTAGTTTCATTCATTCATTTAAGTACTTATTTTAAGATAACGATAATAAATGGGCGAGTCAAGAAATTCAAAGTTTGTTCCTAATCTTCAACAAAGAGACTAGTTCTCTAATATAAATGTTAAAGTGATTAGAATAATATGAAATTATGATCGAGTCCAATGACTACGTCTCTCGGATTAAGATTATATGGTCAAGTTGACCATATTGAATGATGATATAGTATAGTATAATAAAGCTTGTAAGCATACAATGATACAAACAAAGCTAAAGAAGAGATGTGACCGTGTATCTGTTGTTCGTTAACTCGAATAATATCAACTAAGTTGATGGTTTATGAGCAATAATAGACCGATCATAAAACTATAGTTTAGAAGGAAGAGGCAAAGAGTTGATATCGAAAACTTTAAAAATAAAACGAGTGGGATTAATAGAGAAATGACTGTGAAGAATAGAACCAACGGTTGCAATAAGTTGTCTTTTAACTTGCTTGGTAATGCCTCCCATCGACCCAATCTCTGCATATGCAGCTGCTTCTTTGTTTCCACCGAACACTATCTCTATTGACCCCTTCAACACCACCATCACCAACTGCAATAAACATACTTCTTGAATAATAAACATAGAATTTGGAAGATTTTGGAAGAAACAAATCTTGGCCATGATATTGAATCTTTGGATTTCAATAGGCACCATGATCCACATTATATGATTATAAGCAAGATCTAATCATATTTCAGTAGGATATCTCAATTACTTTACATATAAAATATCTAATAGAATAAATAATGACGTTGACTTTATTTAATAGCCATATTTTTTGGTCAAGATGCCAAATTAAGTGAAAACCTTGTAAACATTGTTTTTATCATTGGCATCCCAATAAAATTATTTTTATAATTTTATAGTATTTAGAAATATTCAATCGAATTCTTAAAGTTGTACAAGATGCCTCAAATATTTTTCCCATTACCTTTATCTTTTTTAAACCAAAAATAAAGCTCTTTCCATTTATACAACATCCTAATTAGACAAAGAAAGTAATGAGTGTATTTAGAAAAAGATACAATATTAAAACGATCTGTAAAATCATTATATACATTGAACAAAATTTAATTTATGTGAAAAAACTCTAAAATGGAAAGAGAATACTGAGTCTCATAAAAAGACAAAAAAATGCATCTGAAGAAATATGTAAGTCCAATTCTAGAAACAAACGTAAATAGAGCTTCTTACGTTCTCAGGCCTTCCAACGATGGAAGCGACGGCTTTCGTGACTTCCGAGTAGAACGGGTCGGTATTAAAGCCGTCCAGCTTGACGTTAGTTGTAATGTAAAGACAAGGCATTTTGTCACCGTCACCACCAACGTCCGTTTCTTGATGCCCTTAAGCTTATTTTCAAGAATCTGAAGAAACACAAAAAGAAAGATCAAGAGAGGATTTATTTATGGAGTTGAAGTTGGAGATGGGGAAGAGAAGATCTCACATGGCCAAATATATAGAGAACTTACAAAAAAAAATCGTCTCCAAGTTAATGAAGTGTTTAATAATAAATGATTGAGTTGTATTATTATAAATGGTGTATGATCTGAACAATATTTGAAAAAAAATACCTCTGGTGTTTCAAATCTGACAACTTGACGTGTGAGTAAATCAATTACCACAGCTACGTCGGCCTCTATTTGGTTTCAGACTTGGACCACACAAAAAAACGTCGCTATAATTATTTCTAAAGGATTAACCTAATATGGTGAAGCAATTGTTGTTAATATTTCCTCCGTACGTGGAACCTTCTGCGAAATGTTGAAACAATAGAACTAAATCGGATTCAATATATACTTGGTTATTTATATATATGCGGTGCGGGATGGACCACCACGTATGCATTAAGATATTTGATTATGGCTGCTACTGTTAAGTTCACTATTATGAAAACCATGGTCTACAACTGCCTTATTAGCTGCATACTTCAATTTTTATTAAAGTCATTAGGTATTGTTATTGGTTACAGTTTGTAATTACGATTACATGTATCACGTTTTTGGTACGAGTTTGCGTATGAGCTATATCAAGAGATAATTTTCGCTGATGTACTCAACTCATGTATATGTTTTCCACAAATAACGATCCCCTAAGACCTCTACGGCCTGCTGTCGAAAATCATGTAAGCGAAATATCTCATACTTTAACTACATATACATGTCCTAAATGAACTTCTATGTCTCCAATTATGTTTTCATCAACATCAATTCGTATCTCCAGTTAATTACTAACCTAACAAAATTTTGTTCTCGATTGAAGCCCAAACGAGATCCATGTGTACAATGTGTAAAGCTCATAGAAAGAAAATATTCGATGTCAAATAATAAGTCATGTTGCACAAAACATATGTAGTGGGTATTCATATGTATTACATTCATAAAAGGCCAACGTGAATTTATGGGAGGGAAATGTGTGTATTAGAACATGATTCTAGGGTAGATGAATGCTCGTTCACTGCTCAGCTCAATTTTTTTTTGTTGGGAGGGAAATGTGTGTATTAGAACATGATTCTAGTGTAGATGAATGCTCGTTCACTGCTCAGCTCAATTTTTTTTGTTTGTATAAAAGTTATAGAATGGTTTTGGAGGCCAAGCGCTCACTTTACTTTTAGGTTAATGTAAAATAAGATCGGTTGGTCATTCAAGTAAGTAAATGGCTACTTGGTAGGTTAAAATAAGAAAGCGAATTCTCTTGGATAATTGGATTTCCTAGACGCTCAAAGTAACAGTAATATCCGCCGGATCTGCAATCTAGCATTATTATAAAAATGGGTTATTTGTCATATATCAAGTATAAATAAGGTAAATAACTTTGTTTTTGATATAATGTACTGTCAGATATTTATGCCTCATCTAAGCTGGTTTTACCTTTTCATTTAACATGTTCACAGCTAACGTGTGTGATAGGAGATGATGTCGCCGGTTGGGAGAGCAGTTAAAATAGGCGATGGAATAAAGAGTATTTAACAGCTATCTATCTATATATATAAAGAAGAGATTGTCTCTCTTCTCATGGTGACATGTCATCAAATAGGGTGACCATAGGCTGACACGTGTCTCTTTCTTTTGGAGTTCTGTTATTTGCGTTTATTTTAATAGTGCTTTTATGTCTTTCAATTAGGTTTTGTCTTTCATGTAGCTGAAAACAAAACGTCGTTGTTTTTGTGTGTAATCATGAGATTCAGTTAACTGCTTCGACAAAATTCACATGATCAAATAACCTAAAAATTCCATGACCACATACGCCGGAAGCTTCAATCACCAGCAAGGATAAACTCATATCGAATACAAGTGGAATCTTCCGACCTTGGCTATTCAATTTGAGTTATGGAAATCCGGTACCGTTACGGGAGTCGACTAGATTCATGCATTGTCATCAAGGCTCGCATTAACACTGACTCCCCTCTCCTCACACGATGTCTCATTCAATGCACATCCTCTTTCTTCGTTGTGTAAATCCAGAGCTATAAATATGTAAGTTCCCTTTGTGAATTTCATTAGCCATTCCTCTAAATCATTCTTTCAAAAAAATTTAGAGATTGGAATGGCAAAAGCTTCTCAACTATTCGCCGTTTTGAAAACCGGCTCCACCGTCGAAGCCGTCGAAGCGCATCTCCTGAGATTTTGGGGGTCAGAATGAAAAGAAAGGCGGCAATCTTGGATGTTGACAGGCTAGCCCTCGACGCTTAAAGTATTTCCGAGGAAATTTCTCATAACTCCCTGAAGAAGCCAAGAGCCGAGAAGCGGCAGATTAGCTTCTTCTTCTTTCAGTCTCAAGAACGGTGTCTTTTTTTGGGTATATTGATCTGTTTTATCTTTGGTATGCGTTTTTCAGAGTTGTTTTTGAATGCAATCTGTTTTTTATTTAGTGTTCTTGATCCAATCTTGAATCCTGAGATTTCTCTTCAGGTGTGTTCAATGGGTGCATGAGGCGTTTCCTCCGGGAGGAGAGTGCTCGGGACTGTTGGTGTTATACGAGCAATGCGTTCGTAAGTTTTGGCACTCGGAACGGTACAAGTATGATCATCGTTATCTCAAAGTCTGGTTGGAATATATAATGTTTTCTCTTTCTTTTAGCTCCCTTTGAATGATATTCTTTGTATTAGAATAGTAGTACTAAACGAAAGTAGTTGTCTTTAAAGGCGAAGCATTGTGCTGATGCAGAAGTGATTTACAAGTTTTTGGAGGTTAATGACATTGGGAAGACACATGCTTTGTACTACATAGATTATGCCTTGCGCATGGAGTTTAAGGGTAAGGTGAAGACGGCTAATGAGATCTTTAATCTAGGAATCTCTAGGTAAGTCTTCTTCATTTTGGGTTCTTTGTGTCGGATTTTGTCACATGGTTTGATTGATAAAGTGTGAAACTTTGTGAGGAAATGCAAAGCCTATGATATTTTTTTGAGATTTCCAGCAAAAATGTGTTGTCAAGTTCTGAACTTTTTGCCAAATCAAATTTGTTGTACATCTTTTAAAGACTCAAGTGCAATCAACGCTATGAGAACATTCCTTGCGTTTCTCTTTTAGGTACCTGTATATTCATAGTTGGACCTGAGTCTCTTAGTAAACTGAATTCTTACTTTCACATAAGTGATTTAAAACAGATAATTTATACTTTGTTTAGTTTGGTTCTACTGATTTCAGAGTACAAACCAGCTTCCGGTACTAAGAAAAGTACTAAATCTAAATATGTTGGATTAGAATTCTAATCTTGGTTTATACTGCTTCGTCTTAATCTTCCTTTTAACCTGTAGGACCACTATAAAGCTTTCAACTTGAACAAACTAAATCTAAATGGCCGAGGCAGAGAGTTTGTCCCTTTTCAGAGCATAAGGAATGATGTCATTGGGAGACTCAAATCCTACAAGCATCATTGTATCAGTGGTTTCAGAGCTGGATTTATGTATGTTCATGTCTCTTCTCTTTTGCTTTTACAAAAAGTATTATTGCTTGAGAGATATGAAGTTGATCTTCATTTATGAAAAAAATAGGAATCTGGCACCAACAACATACATATTCTTTGCATCCCTGATTCCTTTAATACACCTGGAGAACAATTGGAGAGAGATACTGGTACATGAGATTGACACTTTTACTATCTTTCATGTTAATGAGAGTAACATGAAACTGTCAACTTGTGTTTTCTTTCTTTCTTTTGCAAATTTTTCAGATGGGAAGGTCACAACAGTTCCAACTTTAGCGTCAACATCATTGTGTGGAGTCATACACTCCATTATTGGAGGCCACCATTATTAATTCTTGGTGTTGCAGAGCTGACGATTACAATGTACATCTTCATGCTCAATTTCGCTAAGGACATACATGATTTGGTATCAAAGTTAAGCATTATCATCAATCCTTGCTATAAAGTCACTACAATTATAAACTCCCAGATAAATTTAAGGCCCGTGTACATGATCCAACTAAGAAACAATAATTTTCTTATCTTTTTTTAGATTTCCTTTACAATAATTATTCTACTGTTATACTTCGCTGTGTTAGTCTAACAACGCTTTAGAAAACATCATAATAGGAAAATAATTTAAACAGTTATGCTCTATTTACTCTTACCACACAAACAAAGATGTATTATGTTCACGCCTATGAGAGAAACGAAATAGTGTGCCCACTAATAATATGTTAAAGACATGCCTTCACAACAAGAAAGTGAGCTATCTATTAAACAATTTTTAAAATTGAGCTAGCTATTATCTTCCTGTGAAAGTTCATATATACTCAATAGTTTTATTAATTTATGCATATCTAAATGTTTGAATCTGGTAACTCAGCTAGAGGCAACCCATCAGCAACACGAGCATTCAATGTCATCTTCACCATCCTCGCTTAATTTTTCTCCATTAACTAACTGAAATTATCATAAAGTGATCAAGTCTATAACCATTGGGTTGCTCTGAGTTCAAGTGCTCGGACAGAGTAAATATGTCTACTTTCCAAAGAATTATATGTATCTAAATGTAAGGGAGGCAACTGAACTACGGATTCATACTCTTTTGTTTGAGAACATGTGTAGTTTGTTATACTTTTGTTCTATTGTAATTAAAGTGTAACTATTTTATTCAACTTTTTTTTTGAAACTGGCCTTCAATTATTTTATTCAACTTCCTCGCCATCTTTTAGGCCATGATTATAAGGGTCTCTTAAGGTGGAGTTTTTAGATTCGAGTAAGATACATTTCTTAGCTTTTAACTAAGAAAAATTAAGAATTGTCGCTTAAAAAGTGTCAAATTGTGAATTAAGAACCCCAAATAAAAAACCTCCAATAATCATGTCTTTATATTTTTGATACTAAAAACGAAACAAATTTTAATTTAATAATTATAAATTTATTATAACAACAATAATATAAAATCATCAATATTTTTCTAAGTTGTTTTATTTAATCAGTTTAGCAATATATAATATAGATACTCAAATATAATAGTCAAATAGTTTAAATTAAACTAAAATATATGGAAAATCCGGGTTTTAGCCCCAAATAAGCCATAGGAAAATTATTTAAACTCTCACCAACACATTAGCTTGCATTATTTGGATCTTTGTTTGTTGGTTGGCTAATTTGATGGTTAACACACATAGGTTCGTTAGTTGACCGTTTTAGCCAATTTAATGAAATCAGATATAAATTTATTTTGTGTGAGCATTACTTTTAAACATTTTAGCTCTCTCTCGCTATCTATGTAGTTCGTCGCTTCTATCCCATATTGGACTCACCGTTACAGAGCATAAACTCGCTTTCAGCATTGCCTAAAAGAAGAGAGATTAAAGACATGTTATTTTAGGTGATTTCTTCAAACTAACAAGGAACTGTGATCTATGATGTTTTTATGTTTCACGTGGATCCAACCACTTGAGAGGCTGACGATTGAAGAAACTCTAATCTGCCTTGCTAATCCTTCTCCAAAACAGCAAAAACGATAAAAACCCTTAAATTATATCTATATTAACAGTAACTAACAAACTTAAATCATATGGATCTAATCTTATTAGAGAATTCATATTTAAAAATTGATGTGAATCTCTGATAAACCCAAGTTTCTTCACGACGACTGTGAATTTGGGGATACACACCAAATAGTTTATGACTCTTCTGCAATAATAAGTCTAGGTAAGAGCTCATCTTAACGAAAATAATATCTCTCAATTATTCATTACATATTTTCAATTGCTTTTGGGACCATGGACTTAATATGAATTGCAGATAGTTTTTTTTCATTGACAATGATCTACAATTTATAGCATTTCCATAGTTTTGTAACGCACATAATCTCTTTGATTAGATGAGCTGCGCCGATTTTTCAGTCGACACTACATTTATCTGGTTTAAACTGATTCCATCTGTTAACACAAAGGAATATTTAGATTGATAGGTATATTTGTAATTCCATAACCAATTTGATGTTTTCATGTCTAGACTGGTGTAGACAAAGCCAAGCGATTACAAATAAACCAAATGCCAATCAATCAAACAAACAAAAAAAATATTTATTAAAAAGTATATATTAAACAACAACAGTACATTACATTCCGCGCGTAACGCGGACCGACCCTAGTTCCATATAAAAGAAGAGGTGGAAGCCACATCAGAAGGGATAGTTATTGAATATATTTTTATTTACGCGATAAAACGAGTGGTATTAAATTAAAACATGTAGCAATAAATGGAGTATTCCATTTACTTACATATACCAACTCAAAGAATGCATTAGCACATGATTTGAATAGTTTAGAGAGTTCTATTCCATAACACCAAAATAGAGTAGGACATCAATCCTATCTCATCCCTTAAATAATAAACCCCCACCTTCAACTCCTAGGTACTAAACCTTAAATCATACTAAATTTTAAACCTAAATATAAACTCTAAATCCAAAGATAAAACCTAAACCCAAATAGAATGAAATAAAATAAATAGCATAGTATATATTGGTGAAATTATGAAATGTTTGTGAAAGTTAATGCCAACCCCAACCTCAACCCCCACTTTTCAAATATGAAATTCTAAACCCTAATCACTAAATCCTAAACCTAAATATAAGCCCTAAATTAAATATAAACCTTAAAGCCAAATAAAATGGAACAAAATAAATAGCATAGAAAAGATAGATAGCGGAAGAACTAAAAATTGACAACATCATAAGATTTTCAGATAGACTGTTTAGAAAGAAATAAAGATTGACGGCATTAGAGAAAATAGGTGGAAGAGACAAAAAAATATGAATATCATTCCTTTCAACATCACATTGTATTCTATCTTATTTGATGTCATAATAAATTTTATTCCATTTACGTTTAACTACACCATTTTTCTTTACAAAATCATATACATACTAATATAAATACATATACACACCGATACACAACTCACATCAATAGAACATGAAACAACAAACAACAAAACTGAACATTATTTTTCAAGCATTAAATGAAATATAACACGATAAAAAATACATCTATTCTATTAAAATATAATCATGATCTATTGATATTTGTTAAGTCCAACAATTATTTTTCAACGTTACCTACTTAAAAAAACAAACTATATATTTTCTAACTACGTCTAAATATATGTTTTGTAACCACCACTTTAATTCAATAATAATCGGGATCCACTAACTTATATATCTGGTTTCTTTTCTTTCCTGGTTACAAATAATATCTTATACAATTTAACACGACAAGTTTGGTTATTAAATGTCCATGAACTGGATTGGTTTCTATAAACCAAACAATGTAAACTCAAAATTCATATTATTTAACTGTTTTTTTTCCAGAAACACAGTTATAATTACAACTTATATGTTTGTTAAGTTTTAGCATTGTTTATTTTTCAACTTGATTTGATTAAGCGTTTTCAAATATCAAAGCCGACTTATTCATCTAGTTAACTCTAATTGAGTCAATGTGGGTGAATAATATTTTAAGAAAACATATTTCAAATTAGGTACTACTGTACCCTACATAACTTAAATATTCTCCTTGTAATCCTCACTTAAATACTTGGGGAATTTTCAAAAATACCACTTTCCTTGTATCATTTTTCATTTTTACCTTCATTAAAGAGACATTTTCAAAATACCATTTTTAAGGGGCAAATTTTTTTAAAACTAATTAGAATCTTAAATTTTAAATTCCTAAACCCTATCCCCACCCTACACCACCCCTTAACTCTAAACCTCAAGTCTTAGATTAATTAACCCAAGGGTTAAAAGTGTGTTTTTTCCTCTTAAAAAACAAGGGTAAAAGTGATTAAGGTATTTTTGAAAAGTGGTACAATGAAAGTGGTATTTTTGACAATTTCTCTAAATACTTCAATCAACATATTTTCTAACTGCATTTAAATTTCACTGCAAGATAACATCTAAATATATAACGTAATTACCTTTGATAACCACTCAATCTCCTATTTTAAAGGACTACGTATATTGTAACAAATTTTGGAATTTAAAAATATTTTTATATTTTTTCGTTACTCTTATTTGTTACTTAATAATATGGATCATATCTAATTCTAATTCGGAGTATTTATTTAACAAACAAGAACATTCCAAAATCAAATATTTTATTCTCAGCTCAATTTCGAATTTTGGTTATCTAACCCCTTATCCCGAAAAATATGCACTCCTATTTTGCAACTTTTGTTACCAAATATATTAGATTTTATCTTAACTAATAACGTTTCCATCGCCAACCTCTTTTATAAATATCGTTTCAACAAACTATGCTCTTAATACACTTCCAAAAAATTAATCACTACAGAAAGTACCTTTAAGCATGGAACTCACTGCTTTGGCTGACAACAGAGCATACAAGACATAATGACATGTACAAGTTAAGGTTCTCCAAACCTAGAAGCAATGCACACAACTTTCAGCAGAAACATTGGAAACCATTTTGTCTGATGCACATGTAAGTCTAACAACTTAGCTAGCCTACATTCTATTATTTTCTCTTCATTCTTAACTAATAGAAATATCCTAAATTACTACATAAATCGATGGAATTGCTTATTTTCAAGAGAACAAAAATCCATGCATCATGTAAGAAGACACACGTTGATCAGTTGGCTAAGAAAGTACCTGTTGGAATGTGGAGAAACATTTAATTTTTTTCTATCAATAATCCTGGTGCTTCCTACATGTCTACCAATCATGAATACAAGATCAATTTCATTCATGGCACTGATATCACTCCGTCAAAACTGCAAAATGACAGCATGTTTCTCACCTTGGTTGATTTCCAAACTATTCAAAAGGGAAAACTCTCTACAAACATCTTAATTGGTATAAATGAGAATTTTTAAATTATATATTTCACGTCAAACCTGATCTTTTATGATTTATCTTTATTTTTGCAACTTTCAAATGTTATTGAAGAAGTGTTGGATTTGGGAGCTCTAGAAACAGTTCAGGGCTCCGGTAAATAAAGAAAGAAAATTGAGTTCACTTTGACAAACCTTGCATAAGTTATTCCATTGGTTTGTTTCTTATATCATATCAATATATATAGAAGTTTGACATATATACTTTTCACAGTGGCCGTATGATTATTTGTTGTATATGGGTAAAGTTTGCTGAAAGCATTCAAGCTAATTGCCAAGCCGATGGTGAAGATACGGTTATATGCCTCTTACGTTTTGTGAAAATTGGTACCTATAAAAATAATCTATATTATGCTTTATCATAACATACTATCCTATTTTTGTATAGTTTTGTTACTATTGTGTTTGTATGTTAAAATTGTTAATATCAAATGAGTTTCAAATTTCAAATTCATTTAATGCTTCTCAAAAATTTTTAACCCACCAAGAATGGAGACTAAAGCATTTTTTGAAAAGGTATTTTGAGTGTTTATAGAATGGAAAACTATTTAGTTCTGAATATTAAAACAACTTTATTTTGTTTTCATTTAATAGGGATATTGCATCCAATGCGTTGACATTGGTTGAATCCGAACAAGACAAACTTGAGAGGGATATTATACGCAATAAATATATTCAGTTCCCATAAAGAGACATTGGCGAGCTACTTCAATCAACTCAGGTTTTAGTAATTGATTCAAAATATTATCTAACATTTTTTAAATAACAGACAAACATTTTTTTCCTGAAAATATAGATTTAACAATGCATAATCATTACCACAATCTATGCAATTTACAAGGATTGGGGATGATGCTATGTTGGATGCAAAACTTGCCCCAAAAATGTTTTCAAGATTTCAAAAAATGTTCAAATCTTTAATGGCGATGAGTGTGGTGGTGGTGTGAAAAGTGCAATGCTAAAGTCACTAAAGTCTTACCAAAGTAATACATTTGTTACTTGCTTTTGTTGTTAATATTTCATTTCATAAGTTACTAATTTTAAATATATTAAACATATTTAGGATTCATGTAATGGGTAAAGATAGTACTGGAAAAGCTTATCTAATGTTACTTGACTGGATTGGAACCGTGATTGTTTCTGAAAGTGCTACAGACTTGCCCAATGATTCGTTTGATGAGGCTATAACTAGTTATTTTTGTCAAATTTATAATACGATATGACTATAAAGACGTGGATACATAATTTTAAATAATAGAAAATTACTTTTAACATATAGTGAATTTTACATCTACTAGATATT
This sequence comes from Moricandia arvensis, assembly GCA_905132765.1. Taxonomy (NCBI): domain Eukaryota; kingdom Viridiplantae; phylum Streptophyta; class Magnoliopsida; order Brassicales; family Brassicaceae; genus Moricandia; species Moricandia arvensis. Next base: position 32,467 of record CAJHQP010001716.1, read on the forward strand.
GAGGCTTTTCCTGAGGCTATTATTGCTTTGGTTGGAAAGTTTTCATGTTTGGAGTTTTTATTGAGAAAGACAATGTTACTAGCAAGGATATGATTTATAAAATTGGTTAAGTATGGAAAGATCTAAGTATGTTACCGACTGGTGGTAGCACTACCGAATCATGTAGTCAGTTTGATGTTGGAACTACTAACTTAAGTGATTCACATGTATGGTTTAGTATTTTAGATCTATAAATAGTTAACTTAATGTATACTACCGCACCATATTGATACTTTAATTGTTTCTACATAGTTCACTTTTACTAATGAACAATCAGCAAACAAAGACACTGTAGTAATCTCATCATCTAAACGCAAAGAACAATCCAATGAAGGTGATCCTCACATATTTTTATAACAAAAAAAACAGTGCACTAAAGTATTTGTGAAGAAAGAAAAGACCATCAAAGAGGATTCAAGCTCCAAAAAAAGCCGTTAATGAAATGTTCAATTTTGCTTTGTTTAATTTCTATTTTTTTTTTGCTTTATTTTCAAATAAGTGCTAATTTACACAATTGTTTAAACTATTTAACTTTAATTTGCAATAATTTTTATGAAGATTTCAATTGTTTTGCTTTATTCTATTTCAATTCACAGTAAAATCAATATTATAACTTAAATATCCAAAATTTGGTAATTTGTATATTATATACATTCAAAGAAATCTGCTGACGTTGTACTTTGTTTTTAACTACTTGAACTTAAATAAAACGTAATATCTACTTTTCAAATTTTTTAATGGTGTGTGAAATTGGACCAAAATTATTACTAACATAATTAATAACTCATATAGATATCTCCTTAAATATAAGAAATTAAAAAAAATTAAAGTAATTTAATTATCCAATAATAAATCTATTCATTAAACCTAACTCACTTTCGTAGAAAAGTAACTCTAACACTCATTACAGAACAACGATGGATTCCAAAATATAACCCATGGAAAACTAACTTCTCCAGAAAGAGTTACCAACACATCCAAACATGAAGAGCAAAGAAGATAATACAAGGGAGAGAAAAACAAATCATCAATCGATGTTTCAAAGTCCGTCAAATTCTAAATCGGCTGATGGAACCAAATCTGATATTGGCTTTAGATCAGTGTTGAGAGATGTTTCAAATTTTAATCCAATATTACCAAGTTCAGGGAGTACTCATCATTTTACTCATCCATCAACTGACTTCAGTTCAGGAAATCCAAACTATGGTGCTTTCTCTTTCCCCATTTTAGTTTTATGTGTTACCGTTTTTTTGTTTTGTTGTTAGTCAATCAATATAACAAAGTTCATGCGTCCATTCTGTTGTTTTTACACCTACAAACAAAGCTAAAAGAAAAAAATCTCATTGTTCTACAAGATTTCGAACTAATGGTAACTAGGTCGATTTAGAAATAATTCACAAATGTAGATTTAACAACTGACATTGTTATTTGTATTTTTATGGTGAGGAGGTGGTTATAACAATAAGGCTGCTCAATTATTAAACATCATAGGAAGAAGAAGTACATATCTCAAAATTCAACCGAAGAATCTTTTACTAGACTTTTCCAAGTCAAACAATGTCAAGCAACATAACGAGAAAATGTGGTCCACATCTCAACTGACCATGTCAGAGGAAGAAGATCTTTCTATCATCTGTTAACCACAATTTCTCTGGTATTCATAATTACAATATATTTTAATTAATTTGCAAGCAAAAATTTTATAACTTTTTTTTATATACAGACGGAGGTGAAGATTATAGTGATCAGAGTTATAATGTTAGTAGTGAAGATAGTGATTCATATGAATTAAAAATTGAAGGAAAATCTGATACAAGGCATGTAGCATATGAACAAAGGTCTAGAATTTTGACTATGACTGATATATTTAAAACCATGTCCCATGGAGGTCAATCCTCATGTACTACACCTTCTCTGTCTAAACTAAAGACTAAATGTAATGGAAATGTTTTTTTTTTGTATTTGTAACTCAATAAAACCTTTTTAAGTACCTTAATCATCTGAATTTATGAATTTCTTAGAGTATTTAGATGAGGATGTTCCAACTTACATATGTGACTACTGTGGTGCAAAACTGTGGTATAGTGAACGCATTGAAAAGAAAAGAAAGATCAAAAAACCAAAAATTTCCTTGTGTTGTGGTCTAGGTCAAGTTCAAATACCATTATAAAAGAATCACAAAGATCTTGAAAAGATTGCTACATGGTGATGATGAGATCAACAAATATTTCTGAGAAAATATCATGCAACTTAATATGTTTTTTTCTGTTACATCTCTTGGTGGTAAAATAGATAAATGTGTTCCTTAAGAACGTGGACCAAAGATGTTTCAACTTCAAAGAGAAAACTATCATTTAATAGGTAGTTTAAAGCCACTAGATGAAAAAAGTTAAGCTTTTCTCAACTCTACATTGTTAACACTGAAAATGAAATTGACAACATAGCTTTCATTATAGGGTATTTTCTAAATTACTAAGGACTGTAAATATATTATGATTTCGATTGCATATTACTTGATATTTTCAAAATGTGAAACATCTTATTTTTTTTGATGCAAGAAATACAATAAAAGGCTAATAAGGCTAAAAAGAGAGTTTGAGAAAAAGTCATTGAGATGCTAAATCAAGTAAATCCATATGCAAATTGGTTCAATGCTAACTCAGACATTTCTTTTCATATGCAGATTGTTAGCAGTAGAGAAAAAGATGGGAGAACATATGATATTCCAACTGCAACTGAAGTTCCTGCATTAATTCTTGAGGATTTCAATTTGGAAATGGATAAAAAGATACTGTTTAGGAAGAGAAGCAAACGTGTTGGCTGAAAAGGATAAGTGAAATACATCATTCCTATCTAGCACTACAATATCCTCTTATCTTTACATATGGCGAAGATGAGTTCAGACTTGAGATTGAAAAAAGAGTGACAGAGGCTACAACAAAACTGAAGAAGAGAAATATCATTATGAGACAGGGGTATCATATCAGATTCAGGAAAGAGAAGGGAAATGTCATACACTTATGAACTCTAAAAGGCTATTCCAGCTGTTTTTTGGTCGATGCTTATAAAACCATAGAATCTAACTAGTTGTGTTATTTGAAGATGAACAAGAAAAGCCTTACAAATGATAGCTTGATTATATTCGGCAGTCTGCAAACAATGGGAAAATAGATATGCATGAGCATGGAAGTCGCTTTTTTTTACCAGCCACATTCGTCGGAGGACCAAAATATATGAAGAATATGTATTTAAATGTAATGGTGATATGCAAATATTTCGGGTTTCCGGATCTGTTTATAATTTTCACATGCAACTGAAATCACCAGGTATATTCAACCACACAACCTTTGTCATGACGGATGGAAAGACAGTCGCATGTGAGTTTTCTTAATGGTTATTTTGATATGATATTTGCTTGTATAAACTATAGTTACCAATGTCGTTCTTGCTTTATAATGCAACAATGTATGTTGTTGAATTTCAGAAGCGTAGTCTACCACATGCTCATATTCTGCTGTTTATGCATCCCAAATCTAAAATTCCTAAACCAGATGACATTGACAAGATTATTTCAGCAGAAATACCAGATAAGGAAAATGAACCATAGTTGTTTGATGTGGTAAAGGATATGATGATTCATGGTCCTTGTGGGGCAGTTAACATGAGAATTCACCATGCATGGAAAATGGTAAATGTTCAAAGTTATATCCTAAAGATTATGTGGAAAAACCTTATGTGAACATAGAAGGTTTTCCAGTTTATAGAATGCGTGAACAAACTGGTTGCTTTGTAGAGAAAAAAAGACTTCAAATACGATAGCAAATTCATGTGATGCCGTATAACAAAAAATTATCTCTTCGTTATCGAGCCCATATTAATGTTGGAACGGTGTAATCAGATTGAATATATTAAATACTTATTCAAGTATTTTAATGAAGGCCAAAATCGTTATTTTGTTACTGTTGAGCCACCAGAAAGGTTGTCAACAATGGAACTCCTGGACTTGATAAAAAACGAGATCAAAAACTTCTTCAACTATAGGTAAATTTCGTTTAGATCTTTCTTCAACTCTTTTTATACTTCTCAACGAGATGAGCTACTGCACTTAAATCAAATTTTGTTTTCTTAGATATATCTCAGCCTGTGAAGGGTCATGGAGGAATTTTAAGTTCCTTATTTATCGATCAGTACCTGCTGAGAGAATGTAGTTTCACCTACCAGGGAAGCAGATTATTGTTTTCAAAGATGATAAGACTTATGAAGAAATGAGTAGTCGTAAACTTATTGAAAGTGCTATGTTCACTGGATGGTTTAAATTGAAAAAGATTAGTGTTGTTGCCAGAAGACTCACTTTAGCAAAAATTCCAACAATGTTCACTTGGAATAAGAAGGAGAGAAAGTTTCACGACAGAAAGAAATGATTAGACATTGGTAGAATCAATTATGCCCCAATGAAGATTGAAAAGCTTTCTATTTGCGTGTTCTGCTAAACATAGTTAATGGTCCAAGAATTTTTTAGGAGATTCGAACATTTAACAATGCTGTTTATCCTACATATAAGAAGGCATGTTTTGCAAGGGGCTTACTAGACGATGATCAAGTGTATACTGATGACATTTTGAGGATGAGTTTCAATGAATCAGCCGCACATTTTCAGCATACTTTTGTTGTAATTATGATGTATGGTAGTTTGTCACAACCAAAGGTTGTTTGGGACAATACATGAGAGGTTCTATTGAATGATATCGAGTAGAAATGAAGAAAGCTACTAAACATGGAAGGTATAATACAATTCTCTTTTTTATATGATATCACATTCTCAATATATGGTCTAATTCATATGTTGTTGTTTTTTGTAGATCTCTTTTTAAGTGCTGTTGAAAAAAAAAACAGTTTTTCTTCTTGAGATTGGGAAGATTTTAAAGAGCAATATTGGTGAGAATGACAATGTATTGAATTTAGATGAGCTGAGTTACAATAGGGAGAAGCTGAAAGCTGAGCATGACAGAGGCATTGTTAAACTAACAGATGAGCAAATGAATATAGATGAAGAGATTGTTGATGCAATCGTAAATGAAAAAAGGAGGTGTGTTCTTTGTTTATAGATTTGGTGGAACTGGTAAAACTTTCTTGTGGAGATTGTTGTCTGCATATATTAGGTACAAGGGAGGAATATGTTTGAATCCTGCATCAAGTGGGATAGCATCTCTATTGCTACAAAGAGGAAGGACAACCGATTCTAGGTTTAGAAATCCTAATAAACCTAGATGAATTTTCTACTTGCACACTTATTCCATGAAGTGAGCAAGCTAATTTGGTGAAAACAACATCTCTAATCATTTGGGATGAAAGTACAATATATGCCTTGGAAAGTACGGTTTTCCACACGCATCAAACAAGGTTTCTGCAGACACCAGTACAGACACGGCGATGGCAAACTAAACTAGTTCCCATAGACACAATAACATATACGTCTTGGCGAACTCTCTGGTTCCCACAGATGCCACAATAGAACACGCGATGACAATAGCACATACATCTTGGAAATCTCGGTTTCCAATGACGTCAGAACAGACAAACGTCAATATATGCCTTGAAAAATCCACCTGGTTCCCAAGGTCACACAACCACAGTCACATGAACACTTTGGAAAATCCACTTGGTTCCCAAAGGCACCATGTCTAACAAACACTCAGTCCTCGTCTATCATTATCATTCCAAGTCATCGAGCAGCCATCACTTGATCCAGTTAAGTCTTAGTAAACATCACAACAATAACTCAATAAGCACCTAGACTGATCTAGACTATCGCATGAAAGGAATCATCAGCCTTTGGCCGTAGCCAAACCTTTGGCCGAAGCAACCTATGGTCGTAGCCACCCTTGTGGCCATAGCCATACCTGTGGCCGTAGCCGTACTTGCGGTCATAGCCGTACCTGCGGTCATATCCGTACCTGCGGCCAAAGCCGTACCTGCAACCGTGGCCGTACCTGCGGCCGTAACCGTACCTGCGGCCGTAGCCGTACCTACAACCGTAGCCGTACCTACAACAGTAGTCGTACCTGCGGCCGAGGTCATACCTACGGCCGAAGCTGTTCCTATGAACCATCGGTCCATTACGGCCCGTAGCCAAACCTTCGACCCCAAGGTGCATAACTGTTTGTTTAATAGTTTCCTTAATTAACTCAATTCAGCTACTCTTTCCGTAAACACATTGTAAATTTCATGTCTAGGTTTTCAAGATCAAACATCAATAATAAACGACTTAGCCAAACTTATTAATTAATCCACCAAATCATGCATGCATATCCTAAGAATATAATGAACGAACATTCCATAAACGAATTCTATCATGAATTTCCCTATGAACGCAATGAACGAACTTTCCATAAACTAATTCGATTTCAACATAAACTCATTCCTAATGAACCAAACCAAGTAAAACAATTCATATTGGACTGCCAAAAATCACATCCTCACTTGAATTGATCTTAAAAATCGAAGATTCTGAACTCAGCTGCGTTTTTCCGGGGAAGATTCCTACGATCCTCCTTGCTCGATCCTCTCTTCCCAAACTCTCTCTCGGTAGAATTATGTTCTTGCTCTGACCTCTCTCTAGGACTTGTTTTTGAGATTTGTCTAAAACTAAGATCTGGAGGTCCATTTTATACTACCTTGGACTTGCTCACCAAGCCGAGAATTAAGTGCAGTTTCCTTAATCGGCTTGGTCAAAACTTGCCCTTAAAGGCTTGACTGATCTACAATTATTTCCTTATATGATTCCCACCAACCTGACTTTCCTTTCGTATAATCCCGTCAACGATGACTAGTTGACTTGCTTTACTTGGAACCCGCATTCTCAAATGACCAAACTTTCCTTAATTGGCTCCACGGTCTGTCGATACCTTGCTTATATTCCGATCATTTTATGATTAGTTATCGCCATTTTGTGTTAGTTAATAATACTTAGTTAGCAAGGACAATTCGATACTTAGAGAAAATCGAGTTCTTATTCCATTCTTGATGAATACAAGTGTTCCAACACTTAGAACTATTTTGCTCTCTTACAAATAAACCTCTCCTTGATCTTATTCTTTAATAAATAAAAATATTTCGGGAGCAGGTCGTTACAACTCTTCACCACTTAAGAGGAATTCGCCCCCGAATCCGCACCCACCATCTGCTCATCCACTTGGGTCTCAAAATAACTTCGGATACTCAGTCCTCATAATGCTTGCATGCTTTTTTGTAGTCTTACGTATCCCATCACACTCCCATACAAATTCGACCATAAGAACTATCTTCCTCCTAATTTGCTCATCTAGAAGCCTTGTCACTTGTATTGGTTTACCATGAGTCGACAAACCAGAAACCAAATCTTCAGGTGGCTGCCAGACAATCAGTGTCGGATCCCTTACCACTTTCCTCAATTGAGACACATGGAACACATCATGGAATGGATGGAGCTCGTCTAGCAATTTCTGGCCTCGGCCAATTTGCGATGGCCGCAACCTTTTCGGGATCCGCTGCAACTTCTTCTTCAAAGACCACATGGCCTATAAACCAAATTTGCCTTTGCCAAAAACTGCACTTGCTTAGCTTAGCAAACAACTTATGCTCCCTTAGTTTCTCCATCACCCCCTGAGATGTCCCTCATGTTCATATGAACTTTTCGAGAACACCAAAATGTCATCAATAAAGATGATTGATTACAAACTCATCCAAGAACTTATGGAATACTCCGTTCATCAGCTTCATAAATGCCGCTGGAGCATTTTTCAACCCGAATGGCATAACCACAAATTCGAAGTGGCCATACCTTGTCATGAATGCGGTCTTTCTAATGTCTCCTTCTGCAATAGGGATTTGATGATAATCTGATGCCAAGTCAATCTTTGAGAACCATGATGCTCCCTTCAGTTGATACAATAACTCATCGATTCGAGGTAAAGGGTACGTATTCTTTATTGTCACTTGGTTCAGCCCACGATAATCAATGCAAAATCGGAAACTACCATCCTTCTTTTTGACAAACAATACATGTGCACCCCGTGGTGAGCTGCTTGGCCTTATGAAACCCTTCTCGATCAATTCCTCTAGTTTCTTTTTCATCTATGTTATTTCCGGTGGAGCCATAAGGTAAGGGCTTTGGAAATAGGAGCAGTACCAGGATCCAACTCTATTGTAAACAGTTCGTCCCGCGTTGGCGTCAATCCTGTGTGCTTTTGGAACATATTTTAAAATTCCTGTACCACCGGAAACTTTCCCAACAACACTTCCTGATCCGCACCAGCAACGGTGATTATTGCTATGAACGACTCACATCCTTTCTCGACCATTTTTTCTGCTCTTAATGCCGATATTACCGGAATTCCAGTCTCCTTCTTCTTCCCTCGAAACACCAGCTTTCATTCTTTTCGAGTAAAGGCCACTCGACATTTCTCACAGTCCAACTTAGCTCGATAGTGTGCTAACCAGTCCATTCCAAGAATTTCTTCATAACCCTTGATTTGTAATACGATCAGATCTCCAGGCATGTCCACATCGCCTACTATAATTGACACATCTCAATAAATAGCATGCGACTTCAGCATCGCACCACCCGCCGCGTGAACCATCCTGATGCTTTCTTCGAGACCTTTCTTAGACGCCCAACGTGCAACCACTTCAAGATGCACAAATGAATGAGACGCCCCAGAGTAAAAAAAAGTGTGGGTTTTAGTTCCCCCAACACTAAAAATTCCTACACAACCGTTCACACATTTCCTATGCTAAGCATTCCATTCAAACAATAATAAAATAGTGTAGGGGACCGAAATTACCATCGATCGGGTTTGCCTCATTCTCCACGCCCAACATATGAACCCTTGGAGCTACGTTCTGTCTCTTAGCTGGTGGTTGTTGATCCACTTCTGGATGTTCACCACGCATACGAGCTTGTTGCGCATTCTCTAGTGCCCTGCATTCCCGAGACAGATATCCAGCAACACCACAACGTTATCAAATCCTTGCGCCTCTATTAGGGCAGTCCCAGATTTGATGGTCCATACTTCCACACTTTAAGCATCCACCGATATCTTGACGACACAGACGCGATGCATCTTACCACACATTCCAATTGTAGGAACAGCCTCGTCGACCGCCCGGTTCTCAACTCGCTTAGGCCTCGACGACACTTGGTTCCTCCCTGAACGCTCATGCCTTGCAATCTCCTCTAGTCCACTCTCAGCCAAAGTTGCTTTCTCAACCAATTTCCCAACTGTCTGATAATCTCTGCTCACCATCATGGTCATCAGTTCAGGCTTCATCCCGCGCATGAACCTGTCAATTTGACACTGCTCATCATACATCTATCGTCCATCGTATCTTTTGAGCCGATTAACTCATGCTCATAGTCGCACACCGATTTTGTGCCTTGACAAAGCTCAAAGAACGCGGTCTCCAACTTGATATGAGCCTTGGTTGGAAAATATTTCCTCCTGAATTCCTCCTTAAACAACTCCCAATCGTGCACCCTTGTTGGGTCTCTGCGAAGCACTCCTTGCCACCACTGATATGCATCACCCTCAAGTAAAAAGACTGCAAGGTCACTTTTGTGCTCATCTGGGCAATGCAGCAACAAAAAGCTATGCTCCAACTGAGTCCTCCATTCGTCTGCTTCTATCGGCTTACACCCACCAGTAAACTGTCTAGTCTTAAGGTTCTTCATCTAGTACATCAGCTCCAAATAGCTTGGCGCCCACAGTCGTCCTTGCTGCACCCCCTTTCCCCCCTCTCCCTCTTGAACCAAGGCTGCAACCGGAAGTTGAAGATGTTGAAACATCTGCGTAAAGAATGCCTACATCATCGGCATCATGTTGGACATTGCTGCATCCATTAGAGGAACACCCGGGGTGAGGTGGTATCTCGTCATTGGTCGCACCCCTAGCAACACCATCGACCCCCACACCATAGTTCTTCCATCGGCCCAACGTTTCCCATGTTCCCCACATTCAAATTCTCTTCCTGACCATCCCTCACGTTTCTCCTAGTGTTAGCCATCTGCATTGACACCTGAGTTAGCTCACACTAACACTTGTTCATCGAACAATTCTCTTAACCATTACACTAAAAAATCCACTCGTAACACACATTCATAACAAATATTCACATAATCATAAACACTTATCCTCCGCGTGAGACTTAGACCATCGGTACGTTTCACCTGTTCCCACAAATCCCAATTTCAAAAAACGATCATCCAGAACGAGGCTAACTAGTCTACGCCGCTTTGATACCAAATAAAATGCCCCAGGGTCGGAAATCTTTCCGAAGCCGTAAGAGAAATTCTAACTAAATACTGCAATTTTAATAATAAATCTGAGTAAATATATCCTAATCATATAAAATAAGGTTCGTAAAAATTCTCATGAAAATCCTGTAACAATCCCAATACTGAATACCCCGTCCTGATGGTCTTCATCATCCCGCTCTCCGGTCCAAACAACTACTCGTCACCTGCATCACAAAAGGATGCATGAGCATACAAAAGTACTCAGTGAGGACGCTCAATACCGCCAGCTACAGACCAATAATCAATCAATCAAAATCCACATATCAACCTAACAACCTAGTAGTTCCATTCTATCAACTTAGCAATCAGTTTTCCATCATTTCTTACTTAGCCATTTTTCCTATTACCTATCCATTTTCATACATTAAAACAAACAACCTAACATCCGGTTTTGTCATTCCTTTAGTTTAACATTTCCTAATATTCCACCCCGAAGGTCCATCAGCCTTTGGCCGTAGCCAAACCTTTGGCCGAAGCCAACCTATGGCCGTAGCCAAACTTGCGGCCATAGCCGTGCCTGCGGTCGTAGTCGTACATGGGGCCGTAGGTAGCCGTACCTACGGTCGTAGCCGTACCTGCGGCCGTATCCGTACCTGCGGCCGAAGACGTACCTAGACCCATCGGTCCATTACAGCTCGTAGCCAAACCTTCGAACTAAAAGTCCATAATCGTTTACTTGACAATTTCCTTAATTAACTAAGTTAAGCTAGTCTTTCCTTAAACACATTGTAAATTTCCTGACTAGGTTTTCAGGATCAAACATCCATTTTTCGAAAAAACGACTTAGCCAAACTTATTAATCAATCTACCATATCTAGCATGCATATACTAAGAACACAATGAACGAACATTCCAAAAACGAATTCTATCATGAATTTCCCTATGAACGCAATGAATGAACTTTCCATAAACAAATTCAATTTCAACTTAAACTCGTTCCTAATGAGACAAACCAAGTAAAACAATTCATATTGGACTGCCACGAGTCACATCCTCACCTGAATTGATCTTAAAACATCGAAGACTCTGAACTCAACTGCATGTTTCTCGCGAAGATTCCTACGATCCTCCTTGCCCAATCCTCTCTTCACAAACTCTCTCTCTAGAACCGCGTTCTTGCTCTGACATCTCTCTAGGACTGGCTTTTGAGCTGTGTCCAAAACTAAGAGCTGGAGGTCCATTTTATACTACCCTTAGACTTGTTCACCAAGCCGAGAATTAAGTGCAGTTTCCTTAATCGGCTTTGTCAAAACTTGCCCTTCAAGGCTTGACCGATCTACAATTCTTTCCTTATATGATTCCTGCTAACCCGACCTTCCTTTCAAATAACCCAATCATTGATGACTAGTCGACTTTCCTTACTTGGAACCCGCATTCTCGAATGACCAAACTTTCCTTAATTGGCTCCACGATCCATCAATACCTTGCTTATACTCCGATCGTTTTATGATTAATAATCGCCATTTAGTGTTAGTTAATAATAGTTAGTTAGCAAGGACAATTCGATACTTAGAGAAAAACGAGTTTTTATTACATTCTTGATGAATACAAGTGTTCCAACACTTAGAACTATTTTCCTCTCTTACAAAGAAACCTCTCCTCGATCTTATTCTTCAAAAAATAAAAATACTTTGGGAGCATGTCGTTACACAAAGCCTTTGATTCTGTTAAATGGGACTTCATCATTGCTTGTCTTTCTGCCTTTAGTTTCCCTTTGGACTACATCAACTGGATTAAATAATTCATCTGCTCTCCAGCTTATTCAGTTGGCTTAAATGGCTATATTCACGGTTTCTTTAAGGGGTCTCGTGGACTAAGGCAAAGAGATCCTCTAAACCCTTACCTTTTTGGACTAGCTATCAATGTTCTCTCTCATATGCTGAACAAAGCAGCTAGTGATGGGAGAATTGGTTATCACCCTCGTTGTAAGGATTCTCGGCTCATGCATCTCTGATTTGCTGATAATCTTTTAAAATTTTCTGATCACTCGATTGATTCTGTCCAAAGCATCCTCCACGTACTCTTAGACTTCCAGTTTATTTCAGGCTTAGGAATAAGCCCTCACAAGTCTTGCTTCTTTCCTTCCGGTCTCTTAACAAAAGAAATTGATTTAATCATAGCTCATCGGGAATACCACTTGGAACTCTACCAATGAGATGTTTGGGACTGTCTTTGAACACAAAGAAGCTATCAATACTGAACTGTGAGCATGTTCTCCAAAAAATCTAAGCCAAATTTAAAAGCTGGACCTCTAAGTACCTATCTTTTGCTGGTAGGCTCCAAATACTCTCCTCTACCATCTCTAGCTGATAAAGTTCTGGTGCACAACTTTATTTTTCCAATTTCAGTGCATTAAACAAATAAACCTATGTGATGCGTTTCTCTGGAAAGGCTCTATAGATGGCATATATGTGCTGACAAAAAAAAAGATGGCATATATGTGGCGAAAGTTGCTTGGAAAATTGTATGTTTACCTAAGGAAAAGAGAGTCTTAGGATTAAAAATACTAACAGTTGGAATAAAGTGTGTGCCCTTAAGCTATTTTGGATGGTCTTATTTCATACAGAATCTATATGGGTTGCATTGATTCACCAGAATATGATTAAAGATAAAGACATTTGGGTTATGAAGGAACACCAGTCTCAAACTTGGTTATTCAAAAAACTACTTCGTCTCAGGCAGGTGGCTTCACAATGAATATGAATTGTACCAGGAAGTGGTAAGCGATGCATGCTCTAGACTTCTCCATGGTCCCCTTTTGGCCCTCTCATCTCTTATATAGCTCCGCAAGGTTATTGCTCTACTGGTATTCCTCTATCAGCTTCTCTTACATCTTTGTGGCGTCACAATTCTTGGAGAATTGCACCTGCAAGATCAAATCAAATGGAGCAGGTCATGCTGTTTCTCACAACAATAACCCTATTCAACTCTCCTGATGTTCTTGTGTGGAATACATATTAATTTTATACACTTCATAATCAAAATTACTCTGCTAACAAGGTCTACAATTTCATTTGAGATTCAAGACCATCTGTCTCTTGGAATAACATTGTCTGGATGAAAAAGGCATTCCAAAATTCAAACTCTTGCCTGGCTCTTTGTTCTGGATCGATGTTCTGGATCGATCTTGGGGTCTTCAGTCTGATTTGACATGTCTCCAGTGTAATTCAACGCCTGAATCCATGGATCATATCTTCTGCTTATGTCAGTTTTCAACTGATATCTGGATTTAGGGCTGTCAATTGGGTTAAACCACACCCACATGGGTGTGTCCAATCGGACATTTGTTTTTCTGCACCCAAAACACTCACACCCATATTCAACCCAACCCCAATGACACCCAAACCCACCCATTTATAAGTTAGTTTTAAGATTAGCTCAAATCAATTAGATATCAATTTATATGCACTCAATTTAAAAATTCACACTTATAGCAAATATAAATAAATCTGTAAATCCAACTATAAAAAGTCAACCATAAAAATTGTAGAAAATCTTTAATTCAATCATGAAAACTTAAATACGAGTCTACCTTCACGCAAAAACCAAAAACTATTTTTTTTTCTAAAACCAAAAAAAAATCACGTATTCGTGCACAAACCGTAAAATCACATTTTTCACCAAAAAGAGAAAATTTCATTTTTTCGCCAAAACCAAAAATTTCATTTTTTTGCCAATACCGTAAAATCATATTTTCTCACAAAAACGTAATATTTACTTTTCTTGCCCAAGCCCTAACATTTATTTTTCCGCTAGAACCATTATAAATATTTTTTGGCCAAAAACGTAAATCTTGTATTCTTGTCAAAACCGTAAAATCTTGTTTTCCTGTCAAAACCATAAAATAAATTTTCCTGCCACAACCGTAACGAATAATTTTTTCGACCAAAACCGTAAAATTTCATTTTTCTGCTAAAACCGTAAAATTTCCTTTTCTGCTAAAACCGTAAAATTTTATTTTCCCGTCAAAACCGTAAGAATACGTTTTCCCATCAAAAACGTAAAAAAAAATTTTGCGAAGCTGTAAAAATATGATATCTCGCCAAAGTCGTAAAATTTTATTTGTCCACCAAAACCGTAACTTTTCATTTTCCTGCCAGAATCGTAATATTTTGTTTTCTTGCGAAAATCATGTTTCCCCGCAAAAAGGTAAATTTTTGATTTCCGACCAAAACCATCAAAAAAATTTCCACCAACTTAAATTTTCTTTTTTCCTGTAAAATTTTGTTTTCCCGTAAAAAAATATTTCCACGCCAAAACCGTTAAAATCTGTTTTCTCACAAAAACATCAAAAATCATTTCCTGCCAAAACCGTAAAAATTTGTTTTCCTGTCAAAACCGTCAGATCATGTTTTTCCGTCAAAACATAAAATAACGGTTTTGGCGAGGAATATGACGAGTTTGATGGAAATCTGAAATCACGTTTTTTTCCATCAAAATCTAAAATTTTGTTTTCCCATCAAAATTGTGTAATTGTGTGTTTTCATCAAAACCATAAATGCTTAATTTTTTTCGTTAAAACTATATTTTTCACCAAGTATATAAAATTATTTTTTACCAAAATCATGGAAATAGGTTTTTAGAAATCCATGAAAATCCATTGTCCATTTTTTTTTTCCCATTTGGACTATGAACCAACTGATCTTTTGTTCAGTTGGACAATTTATTAATTGTGTGCGTCCATAGTCTACCCAAAGTCAAGATGCCTTTCACATCCCTTATCTGGGTTTTTGTTGGGCTCAGCTTATTACTATGGGTCCAATCCATTAATCCATCATCATTGGTTCTAATAGATTACTATCATAGGTAACTAGAGATTATTGTAAGCTCTTGCCTCTCTCTATTATATAATGCACCAAAGTTAGTAAAAAAGAAAAAGAAAAGAAAACGTAGACAGACACTGTCTTTAGGACATCCCTATGATTAAAGGGTACTTAATCAATTACTGTTCCACTGTCGCACTAAGTCAAAAGTAATCTCCGAAAGGTTTCAAACATTGTTAAAGCAATATGTCCACAATAATCAGCATACTCTAGGTCCACCATGTTATCAATAAACGCCAAAACATTTTTCTATCTTTACTAGTTTTTTCAAAATTTCTAGAGAATTTAGTTATATTTAAAGAGATACAAAGATAAACAGAAATAAAAACAGGGAAATTGTCAAAAATATCATTTTACTAGTATCACTTTTCATATTTACCTTAATCACTTTTACTCTTATTTTTTAAGGAAAAACACATTTATAACCCTTTGGTTAATTAATCTAAGACTTAGGATTTAGAGTTGAGGAGTAATGTAGGGTTTATGATTATCTAATTAATTTTAAAAAAAGTTTCTCTTGAAAAAATAATATTTATGAAAATATCTATTTAATGAAAGTAAAAATGAAGTGATACCAGTAATGTGGTAAACATGAAAATTCCCTAAAAACAACATGTTGAAAATTTAGAAGCAAACATGTATAATTGGCTATTAAAAGAAAAACATAAATATCCCATGTACATTATTTTAAAAGTGATTTTGTCATGTGTCATCACCATATTAGTTTTGAAACAAAAATGATAACATCAATGATGACATAACTTGGAGTTAATTTTGATGTGGACATAGAAATTTAATGTTGATTTATATTTTTTTTGGAACACAACTTTCATTAAACTCAAATTCAAAGATTACATAGACAAGAGGGAATTAAAAATCCTCTCGGAAACAAAACCATAAGCTACAATAGCAAAAGAAATTAACCATGGTAAATCTTCATATGAAGTTCACAGCGAATTCAAGACGAAGCTTAAATGCGTCAATAAAACCTTTACGACATAGTCGGACGGCTGAGATTTAGTCACAAGTGACGTTGAGAGCCAACCTTCACCAACAATTCTTTTGCTATTGTATGGTCGGATGGTAATAACTAATAAATCATCATTAAAATTATTATAATAATAATTTATGATTTTTGAAATATTTTGTAGTTCTATTTTTATAATTATATAATTTTATGACAAAAATAATTCTTCAAAATTTATGTAGTTTGAATTTTTTTTCTCAAATCTCAGTTCTATAAGTTTTTTTAATATCTATAAATTTTAGAAATATTACTAGTTTTTCGTTTTGTAAACAAATAATAAAATTTACAAACTATAAAATATTATTTTTAAATATAGTTTGAATTTTAAACTTTTATTTCTGTACTTAGCACAAAAAAACATCTAGTGTATACAAAAAATGGGAGTACGTTTTGTAAAATCAAAAACATAAATGACAAATCAGTAGAAAACACGGTATATAGAATAATAAATTAGAAAACATAGAAAACTGTAAAAATACTTTTGATATACGTTTTAATTTTGTATAGGTATCATTAACAAGATAGAGAATAATGATGAAAATTCCAACTGTAAGCTTCAGTTACAAATGGTGGTCCAACGTTACTAGAGTATTGCCATCACACACATTGGAAATAACTATTTGTTTAGTTAAAGATATTCAAATGATGTAAATAAAATTTTAAATTGTAAGGTCATGGGAATGAACTGGAAAGTATAAGTTGTAATCGCATGGGTGGAAAACATGATTGTTTTTGGCTAAACTAATGTATATGCTAATTGATCAGATCCCCAAAAATTCTCATAATCACCCTCCCTCT
The DNA here is from genome assembly GCA_905132765.1 of Moricandia arvensis. Classification (NCBI taxonomy): domain Eukaryota; kingdom Viridiplantae; phylum Streptophyta; class Magnoliopsida; order Brassicales; family Brassicaceae; genus Moricandia; species Moricandia arvensis. Next base: position 49,487 of record CAJHQP010001716.1, read on the forward strand.
TTGTGTTGAAACTTGAAATAAAGTGATGAACGTAAACTTCTTTTGCTATTTTTTTTAGAATGTATAGAGTAACAAAATGATTTTTACGAAGTTGTTTAAGGTCTAACTTTGCGACGAGAACAACACCTTTGAATGTCTATGAGACTTCTTTTTCTTCCTTTTTAATAACTTTGTCTACAACTCTGAATCTTTTTTCGCTTCTCAATAGCTCTGATCCCTCTTTATATTGCGTTTCTGGGATTTTATTCTGGAGTAAGTCATTACGATGTAGTGATCAACATCTATAGTTACTGACATAAAATTAAATTGCGATAAGCAGTATCAGCCCAACATTGTTTATTATTAGAGCATAAACAAATTTGGATTCAGTAAAAATATATTTTTCAAAAAGAAGAAGTAATGTTTTACCTTACTCCATGTACCGCTTCCGGTTCCATTATAGGTGGAACCAACCCGATACACCTAAAAGTGGCCCGAATAGGTGGAACCGACCCGAAATAGGTTTTTACATGGATTAAAACAAAACTGATACACCTAAAAGAGATCTGAAATAGGTGGAACCGACCCAAAATTTTAAAACGTACTTGAGATATGTGATTTTTACTCGAAAATTGACCTAAATTATCTAAGACCGACCCGAACGAGACATGATCTGTAAAATAGCAGGTATAACAAATCCTAGAAAACTAGTCAAGAACCAATTTCGACCCAAGACCTGAACTCGAACTGAAAATTTTAATTATCCTATTGGATCCAAATATCTAGGACCTGGAGAACCTGAATCCGACAAGACTCGACCAGAATCTGATCCGAGGATCCGAATACCCAAACATAACTAGAAGCCTAGAATAACTCAGTAATTACATTACCAACAACTTCTGTAAGTTTGCTGTCATTCAAATATGTTACATTAAAAGCATAAGCTTCTTCTATTTCAGATAAGGGTTGTTGCGGTCATGAAATCCATGGTTCAACCAAAATCTCACCATACCTTTCAATCAACCAAGTTTATAAAAAGTTTATTCAATTTTATCAAAGTTTGTTTTTTCCATAAAATATTGGTCCTTATAATTTCAAAGTGTGATTCTTTGTAGTTCTATTGATTTCGTGAGTCTAGTTTGTTTGTGTGGTTCAAAAATACTTACTACACAAGTTGAGAGAATCAATCTAACCACAAATTGAGATAGTCTTCCATCTCATCCATCAGGAAAGCTTGAGACTGAAACATATCCAGCAAACCTAGCTCCATTTCTTCCACAATCCAACCATCATTCTCATCTTCTTAGTATCTGTTTATTTCTTATTTCATTGATATTTCATTTCGTTTTCGTTTGTTTCAGGTTGTCAAGCCGATTTCCCACATAACAATCAATGGACCACATCCTTAGTCGATCTAGTCTAAGGTTTGTTCCATCACCTATCAAATCGTGGGTTATCTGAAGGGTCCTGACCTGGATTTCCTTACCGACTGTATGTCCATGGGATGCCTTTCTCGACCAAACATGGTCCTTACCCGATTTTTCCTTTACTTAGGATTTTTATCTATTTTTCCTCAATGAGGTTCAGTTTAGTACACAAGATTCACTAAGTCTAATCCAGCAACTAAGCAGTTTACTAATAATTGCAGCAATAGACATGTAGCTTACTGCCTTGGTGATGGACTGATACTCGTTTGTCCATATCATCCATCCTTTTTGTCTCCATGTTGTTCCATCCTGTCTTAACTAGATCAGTCACTTAACCAAATCCCCTTGTTCCTTACTCACTCAACCAACCATCCACACATGACCAAGTAGCATGAAGAGATGGGTCAGTCCCAACTGAGCCATCCAGTACAGTCATGACGCTAGCCAAGCTCAACGTCTCATAATCGATACTGATCCATCCTGATCAGCAAGAAATACAAACGGCTCTATAGCCCTCAACCAAAACGTGACTCCACCTAGTCACCAGATTGTTAGTTACAGCACGTGTTTTTCATGATGGCCGGTGATGACGGTGCAGACGGCGTGGACGGTGGCCGTAATCAACAAAAGGAGCACAATTTTCTTGTCAACAATTGTGGCTTTCACACCTCAAACTTCTCCTATAAATACCCAAGGTGAAGGTGAAGAGAAGGCATCCCAAAATCCCAAACAAGAAAGAAATCAGAGAGGGAAGAAGAAGTGAGGAAGAGAGAACGTGAGAAGAGGGGAAGAAGAAAGAGAGAAAAAAAAAAGTTTTTTTTCTTTAAGAAATTATTATTAATTTCTTGAGTGTATTTGGGATCGGGGTGTGTTGAGAGTCTTGAAAGTGTGTAAAATTTCCCAGTGATAATAAAAAGATCGGTAGCAGGTCCGGAGACGTAGGCAAAAAGTTGGCCGAACTCCGTTAACAAATTTGTGTGTTTTATTCCCGCTCCCACAAATTCTGATTTTTTCCGCAAGGAAATTTGACCCGTATTTCCTAACAACTGGTATCAGAGCTTGAGTTACGGTGATCGGTCAAAAAAAATTTGTCGGGTTACTATTCACGTGAATAGCGATTTCGTGAATAGTGAATTTTGTCGGTAACATCGGTTCGTCGATAGAGGTGTTTTAAACACGGTGGTTTCAGAAACTATGGGAGGCGAAGACGGTTCGGCACACGGTATCGGGAAATTTGACGGTACAGACTATGCATTTTGGAGAATGCAGATTGAAGATTATCTGTACGGAAAGAAGCTCCATCAACCGCTGAGCAAGAAGCCTGAGAAGATGGATCAGGACGAGTGGGAGCTCCTTGACAGACAAGTTCTGGGTGTTATAAGGCTAACACTGTCGAAGAACGTTGCTCACAACGTTGCGAAGGAGAAGACCACGGAAGGGCTCATGAAAGTTCTCTCGGATATGTATGAAAAACCTTCAGCAAATAATAAGGTGTTTCTCATGAAAAAACTCTTTCATTTGAAGATGGAAGAAGGTGGCCTGGTTGCCGCACATGTGAACGAGTTCAACACGATTGTCAACCAACTGTCATCCGTTGAAATCGAGTTTGATGATGAAGTGCGCGCATTGATCCTGTTGGCATCTCTGCCAAATAGTTGGGAGCCAATGAGGGCAGCGGTTAGTAATTCTGTCGGTACTCAGAAACTTAAATTTAATGATGTTAGAGATCGTATCCTTGCTGAAGAAGTTCGAAGGATAGACTCTGGGGAGACATCCACGAGCTCTGCTTTCAACGTAGGAAACAGAGGACGAAACCTAGACAGAAGTAACCGAAGTAAAGGCAGATCGAAGTCAAGGAATGGATGGGGTCAGTCCAAATTTAGACAGCCTCCGGAGTGCTGGAATTGTGGAAAGACAGGCCACATTAATAAGAATTGTCGGGCACCACCTAAGAAGGAAGACAACAAGGGAGGCGGAGCTAATGTAGTGACACGTGAAATTGCTGATGCATTGGTAGTGTCTGTTGATTCCCCGAGGAAAAGTGAAGCTCGTGATGCAGCTGGAAATAACACCAAAGCGTCAATCTCCTATGTCGATAGCCCAATAGATTCATGGGTGCTTGACTCAGGAGCGTCATTTCACACCACAGCGCACCACAACATTATGGAGAATTATGTTGCTGGAAATTACGGAAAGGTATATCTCGCTGATGGATTACCTTTGGACATAGTTGGTATTGGAGATATCAATTTGAATATGTCAGATGGACGGGTGTGGAAGATTACGAAGGTCAGACACGTGCCAAAGTTGATGAGAAATCTAATCTCGGTTGGTCAGCTTGATGACACGGGGCACGATGTCAACTTTGGTGGTGGAGCCTGGAGAGTCAAGAAAGGTTCCATGGTGGTTGCTAGAGGTCATAAAAGAGGCACTCTCTATATGACGACGAGTTATCAAGACACTGTTGCTGTTGTCGAGAATGCCAAACAAACGAAGTTGTGGCATTGTAGGTTGGGGCACATGAGTGAGAAAGGGATGAAACTCATGGTGGAAAATGGCGCTCTTCCGGATCTGAAGACGGTGGATCATCAGATGTGTGAAAGCTGCATCCTTGGGAAACAGAAACGAGTTAGTTTCTCTAAAGGAGGAAGAGAGCCAAAATCTGAGAAGTTAGAGCTGGTGCACACTGACGTGTGGGGACCCGCTCCTGTTGCATCGCTGGGAGGTTCGTACTACTATGTGACCTTTATTGATGACTCCACAAGAAAGGTGTGGGTCTACTTCATGAAGAACAAATATGAAGTGTTCTCGGTTTTCAAGAGATGGAAAACCATGGTTGAGGTTGAGACAAATCTCAAGTTGAAATGTCTAAGGTCTGATAATGGTGGTGAGTATATCAGCGGCGAATTCAAAAGATACTGCACTGATAACGGAATCAAGATGGAGAAGACTATTCCTGGAATGCCTCAACAAAATGGAATAGCAGAAAGGATGAACCGGACCTTGAATGAGCGTGCAAGGAGCATGAGATTGCACTGTGGATTGCCAAAGACGTTTTGGGCAGATGCAATCAATACTGCAGCCTACTTAATCAACAGAGGACCGTCTGTACTATTGGGATTTAAGATCCCTGAAGAAGCTTGGAGTGGAAAGAAAGTAAACCTTTCTTATCTAAAGGTGTTTGGATGCTTAGCTTATGTTCACATTGACGATGCTGCAAGAAGTAAACTTGACTCGAAGTCTAAGAAGTGTTACTTCATCGGTTATGGTGACACGGAGTTTGGTTACCGGTTTTGGGATGATGAAAATCGGAAGATCATCCGCAGCAAGAATGTTGTGTTCAACGAAGAAGCGTTGTACAAGGATAAGCTAAGAGAAGGCTCGGAGAGGAAAGAGCCTGGAGCTGTTGACTTAGATGATATCCTGACACCAGGGATGCCACAGGATACCCCAACAGCAGAAGAAGAAATCTCTCAAGACGAGAGTGGTGAGGCTGAAGAGAGTGATGATTCTGAAGTGGTCCCATATACACCTATCACGGAGTTACGACGGTCAAGTAGAGTCATCAGAAAGCCTGTAAGATTTTTTCCATCGCTCAACTACATTCTGCTCACAGACAGAGGAGAGCCTGAATGTTATGAAGAGGCTATGCAAGTGGATGAGTCGATCAAGTGGGAGCTTGCAATGGAAGACGAGATGGAATATATGGATAAGGTTCCATATGCTTCTGCTATAGGCAGCCTAATGTACGCGATGATATGTACAAGGCCAGACATTGCACATGCAGTGGGAGTCGTCAGCAGATTTATGAGCAATCCAAGAAAGGAACATTGGGAAGCCGTCAAGTGGATTTTCAGATACATGAAAGGAAATCCAAGCCTTTCACTATGTTTCACGAAGTCTGAGACGGGATTGCAGGGATATGTTGATGCTGACAATGGAGGTGACATTGACAGCACGAAGAGCACAACTGGATATGTCTACACTTTTGGCGGTACTGCAATTTGTTGGGTTTCAAAGTTGCAGAAAATTGTATCTCTATCAAGCTGTGAAGCTGAGTATGTTGCGGTTACGGAGGCAACAAAAGAGATGATGTGGTTACAGTCTTTTTTACAAGAGTTGGACCATGACCAAGGGAAAAGTGTGTTGTACTGTGATAGTAAGAGTGCCATCGATTTGGCAAAGAATCCGGTTTACCATGCTCGGACGAAGCACATACATCGTCGGTATCATTTCATCAGATCAGCGTTAGAAGATGAAATGTTGGTGCTTGAGAAGATCTCAGGAAGTAAGAATCCGGCAGACATGCTAACGAAGGTCGTGCCGTGTGAGAAGCTGAGGTTGTGTGAAACCTCAGTTGGCTTGTTGGAGTAACAAGCTGAGAAGACCTGCTACATTGATCAAGGTGTGAAGACAGATTGAAATCAGTCTTCAAGTGGGAGATTGTTAGTTACAGCACGTGTTTTTCATGATGGCCGGTGATGACGGTGCAGACGGCGTGGACGGTGGCCGTAATCAACAAAAGGAGCACAATTTTCTTGTCAACAATTGTGGCTTTCACACCTCAAACTTCTCCTATAAATACCCAAGGTGAAGGTGAAGAGAAGGCATCCCAAAATCCCAAACAAGAAAGAAATCAGAGAGGGAAGAAGAAGTGAGGAAGAGAGAACGTGAGAAGAGGGGAAGAAGAAAGAGAGAAAAAAAAAGTTTTTTTTCTTTAAGAAATTATTATTAATTTCTTGAGTGTATTTGGGATCGGGGTGTGTTGAGAGTCTTGAAAGTGTGTAAAATTTCCCAGTGATAATAAAAAGATCGGTAGCAGGTCCGGAGACATAGGCAAAAAGTTGGCCGAACTCCGTTAACAAATTTGTGTGTTTTATTCCCGCTCCCACAAATTCTGATTTTTTCCGCAAGGAAATTTGACCCGTATTTCCTAACACAGATCTCTTACGATCAACCATATGGCCCTTATTCGGTCAGTACACCAGACAACCATTCAGTACAGTAGGGCTGCTAACCACTCAAGCACTCCTCAGTCGCTCCTGATCATCTCATGACCAGTCAGTCAGTCGCTGATATTCCTTTGATCAGTCAGAATATTATCTCGATCCAACAGCCCTAGATCCAATGATGATTCCACTCCACCATCCAGTCTAGCAATCCCATTCCACTCGAACTTCATCCCTTATTTCAGAACATACATTGACTCCTCCGTTGGTAACTCACGGATCACAATCTTTCTCAACCAGTACATTCGGCCCTACAGCCAGTTCCTTTTGATCCTTACATTAGAACGAATTTAAGTTGCCCCCAGTCAATACACTATTCTCAACTCTTTTGTCCAATATGTGATGATTCAGACCCCAACGAACTGAACCAGCAATCTATCAGACAAGGATTACTTACCCATCAGGCTCACATGTTTGGATCAAAATTCCCACGTTATGCTCTTTGCTCTGATCCATCCTCATCGGCCCGGCAGCATTTCAATGTACCACAGACTCAGTTGATATTATCCTAGACTTCACAAACCTTATCGGAATACAGTTATGATTGCACGCATACTCAATCCGGTCTGCCCTGCGATCAAACTCAGACCCGCATGTAGTATAACCGCCATTCCTTGTCTCCTCGATGGCGATCCATCAAGTATACCACAGCCGCCATTCTGGTTGGACATAGACCCAGTCGGAACTCCCTTAGGCTCAATCCTCTAGAGTAATAACTGCCAGTCAACTGCTCTCCCCTCTCGATCTAGTGAGGGACTTCTGTCAGAGCCAGACGTGACTCACTACACAGGTAAAACCATCGCTCGTATCTTGGATCATCAAGGAAAGGATCCGATCAGTCCGTCTGCGACCTCAAACCCAATATCACTTTTCCCGAAACGGTCAGACACGTTCAGACCAGCACTTTACACAGAACCAGTCGCAGTCAAGGAAGAAAGACCCGCAACACCCACTAAAACTCATATCGGCCGACTTCGACCATGTCTCTCTCAGTTCCGATCAGTTCTCCCTTTCTTTCCCGATTTTTTTTCTTCTTGTCAGCTATTTCTGCTAATCCTTTGCTGTATAGGTGCATGGAAGAGTAGATAACGTAGCTGTTGGGAAGCTTTCACTTAATCTCACACACCTTAATAAAGAAAGCATGTCTATCTTCGGTACACAGCTCAAATATGCCCTCAAAAGCCTCTTACCATTCACACAATCTATACCACTTACTATTGAATACCTCAACACTGCCTCCCTTGGTCCCAAGAAAGACTATGGAACCAACCGGTAAGAAGAATCCATAAGAGCTTTGAATCATCATCTTTTTCTTGAGAGATCATCATGTAATTGTGTTTCTATGACCAGATTGGTGCCTGGAGTTGTACAAGTTGCTGATGGCACGCATTTGACACTGGAAGAAACAGAGTTGCAACCAGGCACCTTGAACTCTGTTGGAGTTGAGAATGCAAACCTGCTTAAAAACCTCTTGGAATGTCAAAAGGTAAAAGCAGTCTCATTTATTCACTCATCACTTTGATCAGATTCAGATATGAATGATTGAATCTGTTTGTGCTATTTTAGGTGGAATATGATTTTCAATATTATAAGATCGCCACTTATGCTCAAATGCTCATCTTCTCTGAGGGGAAATCAAACATAATGCCAACCGATATGGTTCTACCGTTTCAACCTTCTCAAGTAAATCCATTGCAAGTCATCGCACCAGAAACAGCACAAGCTTGGAGGTGTTACTTAGCTACTTGCAAATCCTTACCTCACTCCATTGGGCAAGAATTGCAACAGGTGAGTGTTGTGTTAGAATCTATGGCTACAGTGTTATCAAACTGTTAAGTCTACTACTAAATTCATTTTCTTGCAGGTATTGGAAAATGATTTGGTTGCAGCAAGACAAACATATCATAGTTTAGGCAGCCAAGACTTGAGCAGGTATCTAAAGCCTTCCTTGAGGTTTATTCCCATCAAATTTGGAGTAAATTATCAATCTTGTTTTGTTGGTTTCTGCAGATTGTTGACAATGGCTCGCATGATGTCTGTGAGTTATGGTGAGGCTACGCTTTTACTAGAGGACTGGCAAATGGTTTTGGAACTAGAAAGACTTAGGAAGGAGAGGCTCAAGTAAAACCTGCTACTTCTAGGTTGAAGAGACGATGAAGATAGATTATGCTTTCTAGCTTGTTTGGATATTGTTATCTCCTCTCAGTTATGATGAAGAAGAACAATGGTTTCCTATCTAATGTATTGAGCTTCTAAATTATTTGGAAAAAAACATTAATCAGCGTTAATCTCACAAGGTAATCAACAGAGTTTAATAAATTAAGAGATTTATAATTGTTTGTTTCCACTGCAAGTAAAGAAACAAAATTAACCTAACTAAGAATGCCGTTAGCTATCTTGTCTAAGAAGTAAGCATACAAGCTCAACCGTAACCTATCTAGTTTTAACTTAACAACTATTACATAACTCATACATAAACAGTTCATCACTAACAACATCGTTCTTCTCCACCGTTGATTGATCTTCCACGACCGAACCTTGAGATTCTTGTCCCACCACGACAGCTTCTTGTTTTCTTCTTCTAGGACCAATCGGAGTTGGCAATGGACCACAGACTCTTGGTGTAAACAAAGGACGTTCCAAGTACTGTCTTCTTCTATTAGTATCTGGGATTGGCTGTAAAACTCGACGAGAGACTCTTTGCATAATAAAAAGATGGTTCAAGAGCTCAGTCGCATAAGCTCTATTCCAAGGATGCCAAGCATGGCACTGTCTCAAAAAGTCAATAGCCGCAGGAGAGATCTGTTGCCCTAGCTTCCACACGCAAGTCCCTCCCGTGTCCATCTCTTCTGCCTTACCTCCAAACATCTCAAACACCACACACCCTAGTGACCATATATCAAGAGCCGCTCCGACCAATCCCTCTGGATTCTCATAAACTTCAGGCGGCATATACATATTAGTACCAGCACATTTCAACGTAGTATACGTATTAGGCTTCCTTTGGTAAACCAAAGTCAGCAAGCTTGACCTCCCAAGGGTCTCCAAGAGTGGTTGAAGGGAAGAGAAGTATATTATCTGGCTTAGATCACAATGAACATAACCATGAGTGTGAAGTGCTTCAAGTCCTTGTAAGATCATACGTGTGGTACGTCCTATCACGTTCTCAGCCAATGATCTCCCACCAAAAGAAGAGATTGCTTGGTCTAGATTACCCTCAGATGCATACTCCAAATAGATGTAGCAATCTTTGAATAACACACCTAAGTGAAGATGATCACTAGATGCTTGAAGGATCCGAGGATGGTTCCGGAAGTGTAGCATGATCCTAAGCTCTTTCTTGAGATTCTCAATGAGTCTTATTGAAGATGTTTTTTAGCATAGAGTCCATAGCCAGGGTGAGCCTTGAGACACACGGAACCGAAGGCTCATTGGCCAAGAACACGGACGGTTCGCAATGAAAGTTCATCTACGTGTAGAGGCTCTTTGTACCTAACAGTGGTGAATCTAGAAACTATTTGTATGGGGGGCAAAAGAAAAAAAAGATAAAAATACCATAAAAATAGTCTTAAAACCATACAAAGCCTTACAAATGCACCCAACGTTCTCTCATAGACTGAAATCGTTTCAGCACTGTTTCATTTGTAACAGACTCAAACAACTCTTTCTCAATATAACATACTAAACAATCACTTAGAAACTCATCTCCAATACGGTTGCGTGTGGCTGTCTTCACTAGTTTCATTGCAGAGAAGCACCTTTCAACACTTGCAGTAGCAACATGCAAAGTTAAAACCAATTTTAAGAGCTTATAAACCAAAGGATGTACAAGATGCTTTTTTGTTTCCACCATCAGACACGAAAGATATCCAATATTCTTTAAATTCTTGAACCGTTCATATTTTATTACATTGTCAATGTAGATTCCAAGTTGATGCTCAATAGATAGACACTCCCCAAAGCTAAAGTCATCTGGATAGAACTTAACCAATCTCAACAGCTTTGACTTATCAAACTCACAGAAAGAACTCGCAGGATTTAAAGAAGCCATGCAAATAAGAAGATCTGTGTTTACCTCGGGAAATCGATCATTAAACTCTTGAAGTTGCAAATCCAAAACAGTGTAAAAACAATTAACTTTGTAGTGATGCAAATTGGTTATACCTGTTTTTTTTTGCCTTCTTAAATCCACAAATTTTTCATCCATTATAAGCATATTAGCGTTATGCTTTTCACAGAATGATGAAACTCTATCCATCAACAAATCCCATCCATCTTCTAGAAACTTTTGCAATTCCCATTTAGTTGAATCAACAAGTGACATGGCATTTGATATATCCTTGTTTTTCAGTTGTAAGGCCATTGACAGATTCTTAGTTACTCCTGAAATAAACAACATCAACTGCATATAGAACACACAGTCGAATGTGTGAAAATACTTGAGAAGACCATATGATTGACATTTTTTTGAGTCAGCAGTGCCTTCATCTTGAATAAATTCAAGGATTTCAATGATTGAAGGGAACAACTCAACCAAACGCAGCAAGGTTTTATAATGAGAACCCCAACGAGTATTTCCAGGCTTTGGAAGAGAAATCTCTTGATTCTGTCATGTTCCAATGTTAATGTCACAATTATCAATTCCTTCCTCTACCTTCTTTTGATTAATATCTAAAAACTTATCTTTCCTCTTGCAAGAAGCCACAATTACATTCAGCAATGTAGAAATCATATCAAAAAAGTTACTAATATCAAAGTGTTTTTTTGCAATTTCCACTACAATTAGCTGAAGTTGATGAGCAAAACAATGTACATAACTATTTTCTCTAGCAACCAATGCTCCCAACCCATTAAACTCACCCTTCATATTGCTTGCTCAATCATAACCTTGTCCTCTCAGCTTTTTCAAACTCAGCCCATGTTTTGCAAATAAGTCATCAATAGCAGATTTCAGAGATAAGGAAGACGTTTCTTTTACATGAATAATCCCCACAAATCTTTCCTTAACTGATCCATCTTTATCAACAAATCGGAAAACAACAGCCATTTTCCCTTTGTTGGAAACATCTGCAGACTCATCAACTTGCAAACCGAACACACCATGATAAATTTCTTCTATGATAGATTTCAGTACTTCTTGTGCAAAAGAATGTACAATATATTTCTGAATCACTGAAGAAACCATTTGGTTATTTTTGGAGCATTCTCCAAAATAACCTTACTCAAAACTTCATTTTGTTCTCCAGTTTATTTCAAAAGCTCTATAAAGTTTCCTTTATTCATAGAATATTTTCCTTCATCATGAACCCTTGTCGTAACAAATACCTATAAGCGTCAATTGAAGCATTTAACAGAATGCGATATTCATTTTTTACCACACTGTCCTGCTTATAAAAGGCATGCACAATTGATTGACTTTGATTCATCAAATCATCACATCTCTTAACAACAATATTATGAAAGCTATTGATTCCACCTACATGTTTTGATAACGAATCAGGTTTATTCCAACAAGAAAAACCTTCTTTCACAAAAGCACAATTTCCACCTTGATTTGGTATGTCATCTTTGAATAAATAGCAACACAAACAAAATTCTTTATTTTTTAGATGCTATACTCTATCCAATTATCGTATTTATCAAATCAAGCTGGATTAAATCGCCTTACTGCATTTCCAATCTTCTTCTTTTCAAAAGTTTGACCATATGATTGACATGGACCTCTAGTTAAAAACTGTCTTCGTACCTCATCTCTTTGATTTGAAGGATAATCCAATATCTTTTTTCTCTCAGCTGGATCCCATGGCAGAGCATCCAAATCATCAAAGTTATCCAAATTACGTTTAGAACTAGAACTACTTATTTTGTCAAAGTACCGTTCCATTGATCTGCAAATCACCAGAAATAATAAATCAATATAAATACTAGTACCACCCTATTAGTACCAGCATAGTTAATATACATATTAGCTCCTTTGATAAACCAAAGTCAACAAGATTGACCTCCCAAGGGTCTCCAAGAGTGGTTGAAGGGAAGAGAAGTATATTATCTGGCTTGAGATCACAATGAACATAACCATGGGTGTGAAGTGCTTCAAGTCCTTGTAAGATCATACGTGTGGTACGTCCTATCACGTTCTCAGCCAATGGTCTCCTACCAAATGAAGAGATTTCTTGATATCGATTACCCTCAGATGCATAATCCATATAGATGTAGCAATCTTTGAAGAACATACCTAAGTGAAGACGATCACTAGATTCTTGAAGGATCCGAGGATGGTACCGGAAGTGTAGCATGATCCTAAGCTCTTTCTTGAGATTCTGAATGAGTCTTATTGAAGATGTTTTTTTAGCGTAGAGTCCATAGCCAGGGTGAACCTTGAGAGACACGGAACCGAAGGCTCCTTGGCCAAGAACACTGACGGTTCGCAATGAAAGTTCATCTACGTACAGATGCTCTGTGTACCTAACAGTGGCAAATCTAGAAATGCTTTGTATGGGGGGCAAAAATAAAAAAATAGATAAAAATACCATAAAAATAGTCTTAAAACCATACAAAGCCTTACATATGCACCCAACGTTCTCTCATAGTTTGAAATCGTTTCAACACTGTTTCATTTGTAAGAGACTCAAACAACTCTTCCCAATATAACATACTAAACAATCACTTAGAAACTCTTCCCCAATACGGTTGTGTGTGGCTGTGTTCACTAGTTTCATTGCAGAGAAGCACCTTTCAACACTTGCAGTGGCAACATGCAAAGGTAAAACCAACTTTAAGAGCCTATAAACCAAAGGATGTACAAGATGATCTTTTGTTTCCACCATCAGAGGCGAAAGATCTCCAATATTCTTTAAATTCTTGAACCTTTCATCGTTTCTTACATTGTCAATGTAGATTCCAAGTTGATACTCAATAGATAGACACTCCCCAAAGCTAAAGTCAACTGGATAGAACTTAACCAATATCAAAAGCTTTGACTTATCAAACTCACGGAAAGAACTCGCAAGATTTAAAGAAGCCATGCAAATAAGAAGATATGTGTTTACCTCGGTAAATCGATCATTAAACTCTTGAAGTTGCAAATCCAAAACAATGTAAAAATAATTAACTTTGTAGTGATGCAAATTGGTTATACATGTTCTTTTTCTTGACCTCCTTAAATCCATAAATTCTTCATCTATTATAAGCATATTAGCGTTATGCTTTTCACAGAATGATGAAAGTCTATCCATCAGCAAATCCCATCCATATTCTTGAAACTTTTGCAATTCCCGTTTATTTGAATGAACAAGTGACATGACATTTGATATATCCTGGTTTTTTAGTTGTAAGGCCATTGACAGATTCTCAGTTACTCCCAAAATAAACAACATCAACTACATATAGAACACACAGTCGAATGTGTGAAAATACTTGAGAAGACCATATGCCTTACATTTTTTCATCAGTGCCTTCATCTTGAATAAATTCAAGGATTTCAATGATTGATGGAAACAATTCAACCAAACACAGAAAGGTTTTATAATGAGAACCCCAACGAGTATTTCCAGGCCTTGTAAGAGAAATTTCTTGATTCTGTCATGTTCCAGTGTTAATGTCACCACTATCAATTCCTTCCTCCACCGTTTTTCGATTAATATCTAAAAGCTTATCTTTCCTCTTGCAAGAAGCCACAACCACATTCAGCAATGTAGAAATCATATCAAAAAGTTACTAATATCAAAGTGCTTTTTGCAATTGCCACTACAACTAGCTGAAGTTGATGAGCAAAACAATGTACATAATATGCTGAACTATTTTCTTTAGCAACCAATGCTCTCAACCCATTAAACTCACCCTTCATATTGCTTGCTGCATCATAACCTTGTCCTCTCAGCTTTTTCAAACTCAACCCATATTTTGCAAATAAGTCATCAATAGCAGATTTCCGAGATAAGGAAGACGTTTCTTTTACATGAATAACCCCCACAAATCTTTCCTTAACTGATCCATCTTTATCAATAAATCGAAAAACAACAGCCATTTGCTTTTTGTTGGAAACATCTGCAGACTCATCAACTAGCAAACCGAACACACCATGATCAATTTCTTCTATGATAGATTTCAGTACTTCTTGTGCAAAAGAATGTACAATATCTTTCTGAATCACTAAAGAAACCATTTGGTTATTTTTTGGAGCATTCTCCAAAATAACCTTACTCACAACTACATTTTGTTCTCCAATGTATTTCTAAAGCTCTATAAAGTTTCCTTTATTCGTAGAATCTTTTCCCATCATGACCACGGAAAGGTAATCCTTGTCGTAGCAAATACCTAGAAGCGTCAACTTAAGCATTTAACCGATGCGATATTCATTTTTCACCACATTATCCTGCTTATAAAAGGCATGCACAATTGATTAACCTTGATTCATCAAATCATCACATCTCTTAATAGCAGTATTATGAAAGCTATTGATTCCACCTACATGTTCTGATAACGAATCAGGTTTATTCCAACAAGGAAAACCTTCTTTCACAAAAGCACAATTTCAACCTTGATTTTGTATGTCATCTCTGAATAAATAGCAACACAAACAAAATGCTTTATTTTTTGAGACGCTATACTCTATCCAATTATCGTATTTATCAAACCAAGCTGGATTAAATCGCCTTACTGCGTTTCCAATTTTCTTCTTTTCAAAAGTTATACCATATGGTTTACATGGACCTCTAGTTAAAAGCTTTCTTCGTACCTCATCTCTTTGATTTGAAGGATAATCTAATATATTTTTTCTCTCAGCTGGATCCCATGGCAGAGCATCCAAATCATCAAAGTTATCCAAATTACGTTTAGAACTAGAACCATTTATTTTGTCAAAGTATCGTTCCATTGATCTGCAAATCACCAGAAATAATAAATCAATATAAATATTAGTACCATCCCAGTTCAACGTAGTATACGTATTAGGCTCCTTTGATAAACCAAAGTCAGCAAGGTTGACCTCCCAAAGGTCTCCAAGAGTGGTTGAAGGGAAGAGAAGTATATTATATGGCTTGAGATCACAATGAACATAACCATGAGTGTGAAGTGCTTCAAGTCCTTGTAAGATCATACGTTTGGTACGTCCTATCACGTTCTCAGCCAATGGTCTCCCACCAAAAGAAGAGATTGCTTGGTCTAGATTACCCTCAGATGCATACTCCATATAGATGTAGCAATCTTTGAGGAACATACCTAAGTGAAGATGATCACTAGATGCTTGAAGGATCCGGTACCGGAAGTGTAGCATGATCCTAAGCTCTTTCTTGAGATTCTCAATGAGTCTTATTGAAGATGTTTTTTAGCGTAGAGTCCATAGCCATGGTGAGCCTTGAGAGACACGGAACCGAAGGCTCCTTGGCCAAGAACACGGACGGTTCGCAATGAAAGTTCATCTACGTATAAAGGCTCTGTGTACCTAATATCCATAGTGACTTGTTAACTATTCTCTTGATCGTCTACTTACTCTCTATTTATAATTAACCATAACTCCATATACTATTAGGAATTGTTTTTTTAAATGGATTCCTGAATCAGTTGAGATTAAGTTATCGTTATTTTATTTTAATATTATAATTAAGTTATTGCATGTTTTAGCTTTGAATAGGAAACCAAAATCAAGACGATTTGTTAACTTAACTAAATCTAATTAATTATTTACATTAACCGAAGTAACAACTGAATAAATTTATATTTTAATTATGTAAATATATACATGTGTGTGTACATATTTGAAAACTAGGTTGATTGTTTACAGATTTTGAAGTAGTTTTTGGGTTTTGATTTTGAAAAAACCATTTTTTGACAATCAAGTTTTTTTAAAAAAAAAAATAGATTCCCTATATTTTAGGGAAACTGGTTTTTAAAATAACTTCCATCATCTAAAGAAAAACAAAAATCCAAGTTTTCTTGGTTTTTCATTTTACGGTGATTTTTTTTGATAATTTGAATTTTATTACATTTATGCACCAATATAAGAATAACTAAGGAAAAATGTTAGGGGAATTTTCAAAAATACCACTTTCCTTGTACCACTTTTCATTTTTATCTTCGTTAAAGAGACATTTTCAAAAATACCACTTTTAAGTGGCAATTTGTTTTTAAATTAATTAAAATCCTAATTTTTACATTCCTAAACCCTACCCCCACCTTACACCACCCCTTAACTCTAAACCCTAAATCTTAGATTAATTAACCCAAAGGTTATAAGTGTGTTTTCCCTCTTAAAAATAAATGTAAAAATGATTAAGATATTTTTGAAAAGTGGTACAAAGAAAGTGGTACAAAGAAAGTGGTATTTTTGACATTTTCTCAAAATCCTAACTAGTGTAAACAAATAAATGTTAGTAAGAATAATTTGTTGAACATATATAATACAAAAATATTTATATTACGAATTGTTTTTTAAATTTTCATTAAATTAAATTAATTATTTAAATTTACTTTTATATAGAGTTTGCATGTTTTGTTAATAATATATTTGTTCTAATTAATTTTAAATTTTAATATAATTTTTAGTAATTATAAGTTTGTTTTAAAAAGATTATAGGTTATTTTTTAAAATAATAGAAAAAATAAAATAAATCAGTAATCAAATTTTATAAAAAAAATACTAAAGGAAAAAATAAAAATTCAGAAATATAATTTGATTGTTTTAGTGATTATTCATTGTCTACAATTAAATATATTTATAAAAGTCCAGATATTGATGTTTATTTTTTAAATTGAAAATCATTTTTTGTTCTTTTTTAACATATATATTTTTACAACATTAAATTTTATTGAGTTTTTTTTTCTAAAAAAATTAACTAGTTACCTATTTCCTATCAATAAAAATTAAATGTAATTATACATGTAACTAGTAGTTTTTATTTTAGAACATTTTGTTTTTATTTAAAATAAAATTTAATATATATAATTATTTATTTTTAGTGACAATAGTAATTTTCATAATTTTTTCTTTATTAATTTTTTGTTTTACTTTGGAAACAAAAACCAAAATCTAAAATCACCAATCAAGTTTTACAAAAAGCTAAAATCTACTGTAAAATTAAAAATTAAAAACTAAAAACTGAAATATAAAAACCAAAATCCAAAAACCAGAAACTAAAAACCAAAATCTAAAAACCAATAAAACAATCATCACCTAAATCATACTACGTTACTATTATTCAAATTATTGTATATTTATCAAGTTAGATCTTCCACTAAACCAAATCAAACCCTTTAAAAAAAAATCAACCCCAGCCAAAAGTATATTGTAAATCTTATATGAACTTATGAATATGTTTAATTTCCATTATTGTCAGTTGTTTGGATATATCAATTTTCTTACTTCACTTAAATATATAGATAGACTGTATTTATTATAAATTGGAAATCATATTCCACCTTAATATCAGCAGATTCCATATATATAATGCATATCTAAATCTGATTAAAGTGATGAATGGAATATTTTACCTTTTGACTTTCAAAGTATAGAGTGTTGAAAATAAAAATAAAAATACAATATAGAGTGTTGAAATACTAATAACTATTGATTAAAATAAAAATAAAAATATAAGCAAAGAAGATAGTTAAACTTACAATATTAGAGTTTTTATCATTTCATTTTAACATATTTCTATGAATTTATATACAGAATTGCAAAATATTCATATTTTACTGGGTGCATAAGCCCCAATAGTATACATTAGGCCTAGTATACATTGTGCCTTAGTCTCTGAATAGTTTATTTGCTATGTATTTACGGTGATTATGGAATATCACTTCATAATAACTGTTTCCTTATTATTCAGGTTTTCTGTATGCTTAGTTTCCTGTTTAATAGATTAGGTTTATCTTCTTTTTATTTGGATTAAGTCCTTTTGTTTGTTTTATTTGATTTTATACTTTGTTTTAATTAGATACAAACAAGCAACCGTTCTTGATTTATATGATGTAAACCAAACTCAAACCGAATTGTACTAATAAACCGACTATTTTAATTTAAACCAAGAAACAGAACAGTGTTTGGTTTGGTTTAGTTTGGTTAACTTATTCCTTATTTCCTCTTCCTCCGTTATGGCTGCGCCGCTTTCTCCTCTTCTTTGTACTTGTATTTAGATTCTTTCCGTAGCCCTGAGGCTTAACTAGATTAGTTTTTTTTTTGTGTCAGAACTATAGAACCAGAGTTGTGTTTTGTCCTAAAAGAAACATGGCTGAAAACGATGGAGAGCCAAGGACTACAAGAGATAGTATTTACAGAGCTGCAAGAAGTATAAAGAGAAGAGACAACAGCCTCTACAACGCTCTTAGATCAATCTACCAAGACTCTCTCTTCGTGGACGAGATCTCAAATCTATGGCCGAAGCTTCCTCTCTTAGCTAACCTTCGTTGTGGTCTCTGGTACTCTCCAAGATTCGATGCAACATGTTACTTCAAATCCACAGATGGTCATACCAACAACTTGTCTTTCAACACTTCTCGTCTCAACCTCCATCTCCCTCTTCTCACTGGTAATGAATTGATACATAGTCAGATCATGATCTTAAAAGCATCAAGAAACATATCTTTATGCCTTTTGTTTTTTTGAATGGATAGGAGAGGGGGGAGGTTGTATCATTATAGATTCAACTCGTAAAGGAAAGAGGTTTCCAGATAGCATGTCGAAAACGATACCAATATGGTGTTGGTATTGAACCGGTCAATATATAATCACTTGAAGAGATTATGTAACACCAATGAGCAGCTCAATGATGCAGTGAGTTACATACATATGTCACATTCTCTGCATTATTAGACATTCTTTGTATTTAACAATGTTCAAGAAATCGATAGGCGATAGTTAAGTGATTTATATGGGATTATTGATTAGGCTTTCGCCTAAACCAATTTTTAGAATACTATTTACAACCTTTTATTATTTGTTCTTGAATAGGGTTTCAGTAGTGATGATCATGATGATAGCAGCATAAGACAAGTGTTAGATAAATGGGATTGTAATTTACATATGCCACTATGGGTTTCCAAGACTGAGAAGGCCTCTATTGAAGCTCGTTTAGATGAATGGACTAAACACTTAGAGGAGAGTGGAGCTGATATAGCTTCACTAGCTTCTTGCTTGAGGAAGCCTTTACGTCCTCTTTGGGTTTCACAGAAGACAGTCATATGGTTGAATGAAGTACCTGATCATGAGTCATGGGACTTCACTCCTCTCATCCTTGTCTCAGCTTCGGATTCTGGTGAAGTTCAGCAAAACAGAACCAACTCAGAGTTTAGTTGGAGTTATATCCCTGGGGCTGGTGATGATGAAGAGAGTTGGGCAAGAGGTTTGTCTCCTAGTGTTTTCTGGAATTATGTTGATGATCTTATTGACTCAGGACCTGAAGTGTGTAACCAGAGAGTCGCGGAGATTGTTGAGAGTGATAGAGTGTATCGAGCGCAGAGGGGTCAAGAAGCTCCTCAAATTGTTGTCAGAAGCTCAAAAGGTTGTGATGGAGTCAAAAGTGATGAAACCTTATCTCTTGGTGTAACAAAACCTAAAGTTGGGATGATGAATGCTGATGAAGGAAGCTTAGTTTCTTGGTTAGCATCAACTAATCTTGCTCTTGGGTCATCACAAGTAGGTGAGTTTATTTTCTAAACTTATATAACGCCTGCCTTTGCATTAACTATAAGCTTTTGTGGTGCAGCTAGTAAGGTGTTAGCTATTGACTGCTACATATTAAACTGCGATAAAAAACCAGTCTCAGTCCCACCATCACATCTTGAAGAGCATTTGCATCTATCCATGACGGTATGCTTCTAAGTAAAACCAAGCTCTACACATTTTCTTCTTCTTTCAAAAACAAAGAATCATTATAATTTATAAGAAGTTGTATGTTTCCCTCAGGGTTCAAAGTTTGATAGATTTTCGATATTAAAGAACCTTCCTACCGCGGTTAACTTTGCTAAGATGAAGATGAGTATGGGGAAGAAGCTCTTAGTCTGTTGTCAAGACGGTAAGTTTGTATTCTTGGAATATTGCAAGTTCAAACATGATTGTATGCTGTTTGTACCTAATAATAATGTTGGTTTTGATAATAGGGGAAGATATCAGTGTATGTGTATGTTTGGCGATCTTAATCTCATTATTCAATGAAGAAGGTATAATGCAATACCCTTGAAATACACATAAGTCTAAAACACTTGAAGTCTTTTGGTTTATAATTTGAATCATGTGCAGGAACCTATGATGGTGGAAGATCTTTTGAAGAAAAGAGTATTACAAAACTGGAATGCGAAGGATGCTGATATTTTTATGCAAATACGCTGTGAATGCTCGACCATCTAGAGGGAATCTAAGGCAAGTTTTTGGTTTCCTTACATCTCAACGCGAAAACTCAGATGAATGAAGTAGAAAGCCTTCTTCATGTGTGTTCCCTCTTGGTTGTTTAAGGCTTTCATGGATTCTTCTTGCAGATAGAAACATAAAATTTTGCAATCTTTAAAGTTTTTTAAGTTGCATTAAGTTTCTTTTCACAGACTATTTTTTGTGATGAGAGCTTTGTAATGGTCCCCCATGATCTTGATGTCTTGTAACGAAATAAATATTTGTTTGTATGTCTCTTTCTCTATTATTGCAATAAACATGTATGCATTCATAAACCATTATAAACCTGGTTACTACACATGTATCCTGAAACAGTCATGTAAGATCAACCACACCTTGAATGCAAACAGAGCACATAACACACTGAGACAAAGAAAACTTAATAGGAAGTAACATGACTTGAGCCGCAAGTCCTCCTACATCTTCAGCTTGAGAGACAGGTTGTTGTAAAGTTCTTTGAGTGACAACGTCACCTTCCACATTAAGTAGTTCATTAGTATGAGTGACGTCATCTTCAAGCTTTAATAGTTCATCGATGTCAAACATAAAATTCTTCGCGCCATGAAGACCAAAGTTATCCAACTGATGTTGTTCTTGCACTTGGTTAAACCACATCATGTTGTTGTTGTCGTTGCTCTGCAGATGAGGCATATTATAAATCTCTCGTTGCTGAATTGTGTCACCATGATCCCATCATCGTTTCAATCCGTTTAGCATAAGCTTCTAAACCTTCTTCTTCTTCTTGCACATGAGGCACATCCTCAACGAACCCATATTTGACTTTCTTCTTGGTCTCTCTTCGGATATGACATAAGACGAAGTCGTCGTGAACATCATCATGAAGGCAATACTCTGTCATGACCCAACTAGTCAACACTATTTTTTCCTCCACAATTTGTAGAGGTTATCAAATAATATAGGAGAATTTACCAAATATGTCTCAAAACATGATTAAATCTATATCCAAACATGAATCAAATGCAAAACTAACTTAAAAGCCTTGTGAAATTATAGTCAATTTCTTGTGAGTTGTGACCAAACAAAAAAACAGAAATCATATTTACGAATATAGTCCCATTAAGTCATCTGAGTCGTCTGAAATGCTGGAAGTCGTCTAGACGACTTACAAGTTAGTCGTCTGAAGTAGTTGATCTTAAAAATAATTTTTAATTTTCTTAAAAAATACTTTGACAAATGAAAAATTAAAATTATGTAACTGTAAACAGTTTTAAGTGATGTAAATTAAGTTATAATAAAATTGAATAGTTTTCATCATATATGAGTGAAAGTAGTTAATTATGATATTCTTTGGTTTTAGGATTTGACAGCATATACTGCAGTATTGTATGTATTCTTAGGGTTAGATTTTGGAAAGGTTGAATATTTTTTTTAAAATTATTTTTTTACCTATATGTGTTTATTTATGTGTATAGTAAACACTTTTTAAGTTTAATTTGATTTTATGAAGTGTTTAGTTAATTAATTAAGTTTAGGGGTTATTTTTAGGGTCTAGACGACTTACATGTAAGTCGTCTGGTGAATAATTTACACCAGACGACTTACATGTAAGTCGTCCATACCGGACCGAGTTTTTAATTTTACCATTGTACTTTTAAACATAACCGTATCATTTACTGGACATATAAATACATTTTTTTATTTCTCACAACTTTTGCTAACCCTAGCGCCGTTTCTCTCCAAGGGCGATAACGAAGGTGATTGCTATCTCAGATCGGATTTCTTTCGTCGTTCTTGTATTTTGCCATTCTCACCGCCGGTAATCTCTCCTCTTACGAAGAATCATGTTTCTCCTTTTCATTCCGTAGAGTATTGTAGTAGTTTAAACTGACCAACCGCTTCGCTGTTTTCAGATTTGAAACCGCGTGTTGAACTCCGCCGCCGTAAGTTATTTCTCCTGTCTTAAAGCGTTTAGCCTCCGTAAGACCCTAAAAATTGTAGTCTTGATTATTATTTGGTAAGTCCTCTGACAAGTTTTTTAGCAGAAGACTTATCAGACGAGGTAAGTCGTATGACAAGTCTTCTAGCAAACGATTTTGAGATATGTCTGTAAGTGGTCACGTCTGAGTATTGTCCTCACTAAAATTTACATATTTGTTTTGATTGTTTTCTAGACTGGTAAATGGATTTGCCAGAATTCCCGAAGAGAAAATTTACTTTAGGGGAGGAGCCACATCCAACAAGAAGCATTTCGTATCATACTGATGACTCGAAGTTGATTGCTGCTATGAAAGATGCTCTTCATGATGATGAATGGGAGGAGCTCAAGAAGTCAAGGTTGGGAGGTTCATTAAGTGCAAGAAGCTTGCGTTTGAATGGGCATCAATCTGGTTCATTTCATGCTCTGTTTCCAGATTGACATCAATAAGTTTGAGCTTTGGTGTCTTGTTGGTACACAACCGGTGAGGTTTTCACTAATAGAGTTTGAACACCTCACTGGTCTGAACTACGATTACATCGAGGACCTGAAAAATCCAAGGTGTGAAGTTAAAAAGGAGATGATTGCTTTTGGTTGATGGTTGTTGATCTCGATGCTGGGCCAACTACTGAACATATAATAGCAGCATGTCAGAGATGCCAAGAATGGTCTGGGGATGATCGCATGCGTCTTGGATACCTTGCCATCTTCACTGGATTCATTGAAGGGAGAAAATATTCAACTGCTACAAGAGCTAGTCTTGCAAGGCTAGTGATGGATTTAGAACAATTTGAGAATTATCCATGGGGGAAAGTGGTGTTTAAGGTACTGATGGACTCTCTGAAAGGAAAAGATGTGACTGGATCTTACACTGTTTATGGGTTTATACAAGTTCTCCAGGTGTGGGTGTATTATGCTCTGCCAAAATTGGATGCTACTAATGGGAAACCCATACCAAACAGATGGTCTCCACTGTTACTGGCTTACAATGGTGGCAAAGGATGCATATGTTTTATGGTGGCAAAGGATGCATATGTTTTAAAGTGGCTATCTACAGACATGTATTTAAACTTCACTCCCTAAGACTTCGTATAAGACTTATAGTTTATTCGCCTGGAGAGTTTTCGAGAAAATACTTCGTAGAAGACTTAGATTTAAGTCGTCTGTAAGACTTAGAGTTAAGTCATCTGGAAGACTTACTTATAGTTAAGTCGTCTGGAAGACTTACTTATAGTTAAGTCGTCTGAGGACTTCCAGACGACCTATCTATAAGTAAGTCTTCCAAACGACTTAACACTAAGTCTTCTACGAAGTATTTTCTGGAAGACTTTCAAGACGACTTAACTATAAGCACAAGTTGATCTCTTTTATTTACTGCAGACTATCTAAGTTGATATCTTTTATTTACTGCAGACTAACGTGATCAACTTTGTTGAGAAGAACTTTGATGACATGTTTCCAAAATGGGACTTTGATGTAGAGGACCCGACTGTGGAGAACATAATTAAAGTCATGTTTAACAAACCTAATTGGAAGTGGACCATGGATTACTGGGAAGTCACCAGTACTAACCCGTGGGTCAGTCCAAAGATTGTTGTGAAGAAGGAAGTGAGTGCATCGAAGGCATAGATTGTTGTGAAGCAAGAAATTCCAAGAGCAAAGAAGAAAGCTCGTAAAGAGGGTTCTGCTGAGGCAGATGATTCTGTTGGGGCAGATGTTGGTAAAGAGGCTAGTAAAGAGGCTCCTACTTGGGCTCGTTCAGAGCCTTCTTCGGTTGTTGGTGGGATGACCAAAGAGGAGATTCAAAGTAGCTTGAAGGACGTAGCTGATGCCATGAAGGACATAGTTGATGCCATGAAGGACGGTTTTGGGATGTGCCTAAAGGAGATCAAGATTCTGGGGGATAGCCTGGAAGTTGTGGAGAAGAAGGTGTAAGTCACCAAAAAAGGGACTGCATCTAATGATCTTCAAATCACTGCACAAGGACACCAACCCGGGGTTGGTACCAAACCCTCTCCCCAAATCAAAGAAAAGAGATCCACTAGGCAAAGTGTTAGGATTAAACACTAAAAGTTCAATGTGCTTTGTTTCTAGTGTGTGCCAGGATGAACATTATATGTCAGAACTTGTGTGCTTTGTTTCTAGTGTGGTTGGATTTTTGCTTCTGTATGGATTTTGTTTCATGTGTGAATTGGATCTTCAGTTAATATTGTATAAACCTATCTTGTACATCTAAATTGCAGATTGAAAGTGTGAATGGGGCGAAAGCGAGACCTCACGTGGCTGAAGAACCGAGTCGGTCCTCAAAAGAGATGAGTCGATAGCAAATAACCCCGAGAATAAAGAACCGAGTGGTAAACCTAACGTTTTTCTATTGGAAAACCAAGTATCCACTCTTTCAGATATACAACAAGGTGAAACTAGAAGGCAGACAAAGAAGGATGAGGTTGTGGTATGTGCTCGTGCAAAGAGTGAGCGAGCAAGGTAACTTGCTGCCTCACATCAATCTCCTTTTCAGGGAAACAACACTGCCAAAATGATCATTCCAAACACTAAGGTTAGCCCATGCTATGATTCTTTTGCACCCGCTAAGAAGAAGATGTCGAAGTGCTCACTGACTGGCTGAAACTTGATCCGTAAGTGAGACAATGTCCCATAATAGCTTGCATCAGTCTACAAAAAGTTATTGCTTATCTACATTTCCTGTTTGCAGTTTCTATAGAACAGATGTGCCCAAAAAACCACCTTCATGCCCAAGTCTATGGTATCACATCCTCCGAACCTCCTTAGCATGGCTCAACGACTCTGTAAGTCTTCTGCTATGTCTTCTCTTTAAATATTCATATTACCAATAAGTCGTTTGTAAGTCATCCCTAGAGAAGACTTAACAGACGACTTACCCATAAGTCGTCTATTAAGTCTTCTCTAGGGACGACTTACAGACGACTTACCCATAAGTCGTCTATTAAGTCTTCTCTAGGGACGACTTACAGACGACTTATGGCTAAGTCATATGTTAAGTCTTCTCTAGGGATGACTTACAAACGAATTATGTCTGACTTGTATTGTTATATATGCAGCATATGGATGCTTTTATTAATTTATTGAGGTTTCGGTACCAAAAAATCAACAACATTTCAGGAGTGAGAGAATGTGCTTTCTTGATCATGTATTTTCTCGGTAGTGGACGGCCAAGTACCCAGAGTTTAAGAGTTCGGAGGGCGATCACAAAATTTTAGGAAGAAGACTCCCTTGTGGGGTGTGGAACTATCATGCATGCTTAGTACCATCTTTTTCTCAATCTATGAAGGTGTGAGGGTTGGATGTGGATGATATCTATGCGTCAGTGAACTTCCAGAACGATCATTGGATTGCTATATGGATATCAATCCCTAATAAACACATAGTCATGTGGGACAACATTGTTGGACATATTAAACATGGACAACTCGATGAGTTAATGGAGCTTTTTGCTATAATGGTCCCTTATCTGCTTGTTGAGTGCGCTGGCTCTGACGAACAATGTGTCCAACACACACTGCAGCCATACACATTTGAGAGACTAACCATTGGAGTACCTCAGTGACGAGCTGGTGATTGTGGCGTGTACACCCTGAAATACATTGAATGTCATACTCTTGGGATGTCATTTCCTGCAAACTTTTGTGATAAAAACTCGAGGGCTATCAGGGAGAAGATGGAGGTGGATATATTTCAAGAGACACGTGGATGCCATGAGGCAAACGCAAACAATGATGAGAACCTGGAACCTTATAAGCAGTATTTATGAATGATCTATTATTTTTACTTAAACTTATTTTGTATGCTTTTGTAGATTGGGATGGGAACAAGGTCATGATAGGATGATGTTTTTTGTAACCTATCATCCTCCCAAACTAGGATTTCGTAGGAAATTATGGATAATGTAATGTCGTACTTGTTGCCTTTTTAAATTGCAAATTTACAATCAAAATATATTTAAGTCGTCTGTACGACTAACCTAAAGGTCTTAACATAGAGAATTTCAAATAACACATATAGTTAAGTCGTCTGGACGACTAACCAAAAAGTCTTAACGCATATAAGTCCATAATAAAACATAGAGTTAAGTCGTCTGGACTAGCCTAAAGGTCTTAACACATAGAATTTCAAATAACACATATAGTTAAGTCGTCTGGACGACTAACCAAAAAGTCTTAACACAGATAAATCCATAATAAAACATATATTTAAGTCGTCTAGACTAACCTAAAGGTCTTAACACAAAGAAGTTCAAATAATACATATAGTTAAGTCGTCTAGACGACTAACCAAAAAGTCTTAACGCAGATAAGTCCATAATAAAACATATAGTTAAGTCGTCAGGACTAGCCTAAAGGTCTTAACACAGAGAATTTCAAATAACACATATAGTTAAGTCGTCTTGACGAGTAACCAAAAAGTCTTAACACAGATAAATCCATAATAAAACATATAGTTAAGTCGTCTGGACTAACCTAAAGGTCTTAACACAAAGAAGTTCAAATAACACATATAGTTAAGTCGTCTGGACGACTAACAAAAAAAGTCTTAACACATATAAGTAAGTCCATGATAAAACATATAGTTAAGCCGTCTAGACGACTAACCAGAAGGTCTTCTGGACGACTAACCAGAAGGTCTTCTGGACGACTAACAAGAAGGTTGTCTACGTCAGTTTTTACATTGTCGATGCGTATGGCCAGTTTCTTGGCAGACTGAGCACCTATAAACCATGTGCTGCTTCCGGGGTGTGTGTCCTCTCTTCATAGATAGCTCCAACCAAGATTGTCATCTTGATTTCTTCTGTCTCCCAGGATAACGCTTTACTTGCGGTGGAAAGCGTGTGCGTGCCTCAACTTTTTGTCCAGCACAAGGATATATATTCTCTGAGTATTCTGCAAACAAAGTATCCTTTGAGTAAACCCGGCATACAAGTGTAGAGATATGCAAACCAACATATGTTCCAGCTGCTATATCATGAGCGCAAGGTATTTTCTCGACTGCATAGACACCACAATCACACTTTCGAAGTTCTAAATCAACAACACAGTCCATTCTGCCACCTTTCACAAAGAATTGTCATCCATCAATTTGTTGGACATACATCATACCCGCTATCTCGGATTGAACAACAAGCAAGTATTCAACCCCCGACTATATTGAGTTGTGAGAGTCAAAGCATCTTCTCTCCTTTTCCAAAACCACCTACATAGCTTCTCCTTTATGAACTCCAATAGGGATTGAATCGCAAATACTCTAGCTCGCTTCAGTGCAAAATTAATAGATTCAGCGATGTTGCTCGTTTTTATGTTCTACCTGTCTCCCTGGCAATGAACCCTTGACCATAGGGTCACGTCAGCATCCTCCAAATACGTTGCAAGTTCCGGTTTTGCACTCTGTATCTCATTCATGTACCGGTCAAAATCGTATATTGTATGAGCATAAGCAGCATCTTTCACCAAGTACAAGAGATGCTTCCCTTTATACCTCTGGACAATGTTCTGTTGAAGGTGATAATAACATATTCCTCAGATTGCCCAAGGAAAAACCTTATCACATGCACTTTTAATGGTTGTGTGCCGGTCGGAGACTATCACCAGAGGATACTGATCATATACATAACTCGCCAATTTTGTGAAAAACCATTCCCAAGAGTCTTCATCTTCAACATCTACGATCCCAAAAGCCAATGGAAATATCTGAAAATTATCATCTTGTACGGCTGCAACGAACATAACACCTTCATACTTCTCACTTAGGTGAGTCCCATCCACCACAATGACCCTTCTCTGATACTGAAAACCTCTAATAGAAGCTCCAGAAGAGAGAAATAGATACTTAAATATATTCAGAGAATCAAGTTCTATATTAGTGATAATACCCTGATTTGCTTTGGTGATTTGCTCCAAATATGAAGGCAGACGCTCATACCCATCTTCCATTGTTCCTCTCACCAATTCTTGCGCATATACCAATGCTCTGTATAAAGTGGTGTAGTCAAGTGTCATGCCAAACATGTTCTTCATTGCATCTTTGATATGATGTGGATTCAACCCATCAATGATTCTAACACAATCTATGAAAAGCCTATCAATATACTTTGGAGTACAATGTTTTCGGTGAGCGATCATGTCTGTCACAGAACATGTATGAGTTTTCACATACTTGGTAACCCAAAACGTGTTGCTCCCATCTTTCGCACTCGCTCTGAGCTTCCATCCACAGCCATTAACACGACATGTTGCAACAAGGAAAGTTTTCGTTGACTTGTATATTCTCAAGGAGAACTTAAACCTCATCGCTGTCAACCGCAACTCTGAAGCCAGTGCATCCCTACTAACAAAACTGTTGTTGACATAGATACTGTTAGCATTCGATCTCCCTCCTTCACTACCATATGTCCTTTTGAAATCTTCAAAACACATATTATCATCTTCTTCATCATCCTCATATTTAACCTTTCCATACTCACTGTAATCCACAACATCATCAACCGCTTCAGCAAAATCAAGGATATCAACATCCTCCTGCCCATCATGATTTTCATCTTCAGCCAAATCCTCAATCCCTTCATCAGCTTCATCAGCTTCATCCCCTTCCTCTGAAACTGTTCTCATCTTGCTTGATATACAAAGACGTACTTCAAGCGTTTTAGTTATCTCGAGCAAGTTCTGAACTTGTCTATCACTTGTAACATGAATAGGATGGGTTTCTGAAGTCATGGAATGCATCATTGCTTCTGGTAATGAGTAGGTTAACTCCATAAACTTTGTCTTCATGTCCAGGTTATAATCTTCTTGGGGCATTTCAACAAGTTCAACATGTGTTGAACCTTCCTTAAAAGGAACATTCTCGTTCCTTTGAACTGATCAACCAAAAATTTCCAACATCCATCTTTCAACAACCATTTTCCATACAGTGCATGTAAAGGACGCATCATCTGCAAAAGGTCCGAAAAATACATTAGCAAATGAAAGTTTATTAAACATTGACGCAGATGACTTACACGGAGGTCTTCTGGAAGACTTACATGTAAGTCGTCTGGACGACTTCTGTGTAAGTCGTCTAGATGAACAGATCTGGAAAAAATCTCGTTTCCATACCTTAAGTTAGTGAGATAACTTCCTTAACTCACAAAAGTCTTTTCCAAGCACACAAAAGCTCAAACGAAAGTGACCCACCAAGAATTGTAAGCTTCAATGCCTCATTAAACCATAAAAATTTTGGTATCAAAATCTTGGGGTTTTTGGATGTATATGAAGAGAAAGTGAAAGAGACGTTGTTTGTAGTTGATAAGAATGGAAAAAGAAGCGAAATAACGATTTAGGGGCATTAAGAGCTTTAAATTGGTTGTTCATGGTGGTTGATGTATTGATGACAATGACAATCTTGTAAATACTTGAAGAGGATGAGGTTGAGAGAGTAAAAAAGACATTTTAGAAAAAAAATTAATGGCATTTTCGTAAATAATGTGAACTTGTGGAGTGAATAGGGAAAAAAAATTCAAAAAAATCATAGATTAGTTTTGTAGTTGACTTTATGTTTTGAGTCAGTTTTGCTAATAGCCAAATAATATATATACATGGTTATGGTTTAAAGCATTAATAATAATAATAATAATAATAGAATGAAGTTTACATATCACTATAAATATAACTCTGGCCATATGCCAACATAATTTTGCGAGAACGTCACGTAAAACTAACCAAAAAGACATGAGATATACAATAGATAACCGTTCAAAAAGAAAATAGAAAACATGGTCACGGAGGTGGCGTGGAAGCTTCGGCGGCTGATCTCATCTTTTACACACCAGCTGAGCTCGCTAATTTTTCTTACTTGGAACATTCTCTATATATTCCTCTCTCACATCTTTGTTAAACGTATGTATGCCAAGACTTTAAACTTTTAAAAATGAAAGACTATGGCCCTAAAGCATCAGAGAAACAAATATATATAATTTTGTGGCATTGGGTCTGGTTGGACAGAAATTAAAAGTCCTAAAAGGATTACATAATAGTTAATTTATTACAAATATCTATTCTATTACAAGAAAAAATATGATATGAAATTAGCATTAGTCTTACGTACATGTATATTAATGATTATGCAATTAATTTTTGAATTTTTTTTTACAATTTGATTAAAGATATTTATGTCAACTATTTCTAATGTACAAACACACAAGACATACAATTTTTACAGTTTTGTTGTTTTAAAGTATTATATATCTAAAAACGTAAAACAACATATAAATGTGTGGATTTGAGAAGTTTTGTCTTGTATTATCCTATATTTTTTATAAGATTGTTGTTGAAATACATTAACATTTTGCTTGGGTAAGGTTTCTCTAGACCATGATTAAAAGTTCAAATCATCATTTTATAAAGTATTATGCTTGATAAGTTTTGTTTTATTTTGTTTTGCAATTAGATAGATGGCAATGAATTATGTGCAATTTTATGATTACATGCGAGGATTTATGACATTGGAACATAACTACCAGACAATCCAAAAATGATTATTCAACATTCAAACATGGATTATGTTTATAAGTTTGCTGATATATTAGGAAATGAAGGGTTTGCTCAACAAATGGAGAACTCACACATTGGAAACATTGTGAAGCTCACTACAAGGAATAATGTTCAATTTTTAGGGGATCTGTTTCATTGTCTCATGCAACGAAGAATAATGATGAAGAGAGATGTTTTGTTTACATTCCCCCCCCCTTACTTAGACTGAGTGTTGAATTATAGGTTTTTTCAACAAACTTACTAATATTATGAACTTAATACAATACTTCTAAAGTTACTAGAATTGCAAACAACCAACAAACTTAATACTATAGTACAAAATTAGTGCAATCTCTAACAAAATCAAATTTAATACATTACAATCTCTACTAACATAAGAAAATTTAATACAATACTACGAAGAAGATTTTTTTTTCAAACAAGGATAAGCAGAAGTCTCGGCCAACAAACATGAGTCTCTCGCCTAGCAACATTAGTTACCTTTATTTGACTTGTCCCTGTTTTTCGAAGAAGAACCGCTTGCCTTTGTATTAGTAGAAGTATAAAGAGCTTTTTCATAGAAGAATGAATGTTCCATTTTGTTTGTTCTCTCTCACAATATGTAGTTTCAGAAAATATCTCACAATTTCATGGAGTGAACGGTTCATCAGGATTAACTTGGTGCATACCGGAGTCACATATCCTTGGCCTTCTTTTATGTTAGCCACCAAATTTCCATTCTTGTCTGTTCTCCATAATTTTGGTTTCCTATTATTAAAATGAATCAACTTCTCCCAATATTTCCTCTAGTCCTCAGTACTGAATACTTTTTTGTTCCATATTGTAGTAGAGAAAAAAAAAATGGAACGTTTATAGATTTATTACAACTTGCGTGTATAATTAGAGGAAAGAAGAACATAAATTAATCTAGGGTTTACTCAAATGAGAGTGTACATTCAGTTTTAAGAGAAACTTGGTCAAGATGTTTATCTATAAATTTAGTAGAGTTATATCCTTTAACTTTCTGTGAACGAGTGTGGTTCAAGATGTTGAATACGAGTTGTACTGTTACTCTAATTTTCTTAACGAGCTTGGTTCAAGATGTTGAAAGAATTTAAGGGAAGAATTACAACGCATTTCATGGGGCAACAAAATCCACATGCATTTTGATAAACCAATCTCTACTAATCAGTACATATGTAGAGCTTCTTGCTACTTAGGGCATTGAAAAAGTTTAGAACTTACATGTAAAATTTCATTTTTAGTGGACTTCGGTAATCTGTAAAAAAAGCTCTCTTTTGGGTTCTTCCCGTTGATATTTTTGGTAGCTAAGATAGTGCGTGTTAATGAACTGAAAATCTGAATGGAGTTAGTAATTTTTACCCTAAGAAACAAAATAATATGAATAAGCCATGGTTCTTTTAGTCAGCTAACTATAATAAAAAATATATAGTTAAGCTAACTATAATAAAAGGAATATAGCTAACTTTATTAGCCTATAATGTGGCTAGTTCAATTAAAAACAATTTGACTATGAGTTTTAGTCTAACATGCTGCAAAATTAAACCTAGATTAA
The DNA here is from genome assembly GCA_905132765.1 of Moricandia arvensis. Classification (NCBI taxonomy): domain Eukaryota; kingdom Viridiplantae; phylum Streptophyta; class Magnoliopsida; order Brassicales; family Brassicaceae; genus Moricandia; species Moricandia arvensis. The sequence goes on from CAJHQP010001716.1 coordinate 82,331, forward strand.
GAATCAGAAGTTAAGGTTTTATTACTTTTAAAGAAGTTAAGGGATTGAAAATTAGGGTTTTACTACCTTTAGATACGTTGCAGCTATATAGTACAAACCTTCCTCTTTCCTGTACAGATTTCTTTGATTTTATAATACTTAGCTGTGCTGAATATGATTTTTTTTAGTTTTATTGTTTGACATTTTTTTATATATTGATGTGATCAATTTTAATCTTATTTGTCAAACATTTGTTCTCAAATTATTTCATTTTAGTTATTGCAATTCATTAGTGTTGTATTTATTTGATTAATGGAAGCACAACCTCATCGTTTGATTTGATTGGCCATTTTTCTCAACAGGAAAGTTGAAATGAATAATGTGTATTTTCTTTAAGTATTTGAAATTTGATTTATACTCACTTTTTTCTTCTTTATGTAGTTTTATATGGTGTTTATTTTTAAAGATATAAGTAATATATGAGTTTTGATTTGGAGGTTGTCTTTGTACATTGAAAACTGAAAATTGGATAGATTTTAAATAGGTCAAATCTTTTAAATAACCCTTTTTGAAGTTTTTGTCACAAAAATATCTTTCAAAAACAAAAATGACCAAACTAGCCTTTTTTATTTTTAAAAAATTAATATCTTTTTAAGTTTTTTTCAATTTTAAACCTCACTCCAAAACCCCACTCCATAACTCTAAACCTTAAGTTTAGATTAGTTAACCCAAGGGGTATAAATGTATATTTACACCCTTTAATAAATGTTATTTTGGTCATTTTTTCCTTAAAGATTATTTTTGTGACAAAATTTTTTTAAGGTCTATCTTAGGGTATTTCTCTTTTAAATATTTAATTGCATTTAATAAATTTATATTTGCGCTTTATATCATTCAATAAATTGATTATTTTCAATTGATGGATATTAAATTTTGGGCTAATCCATGATTGCTCTCATACAACCTTAAATCTAGTTGATGACTACTTAGACATAATCAAAGAAAGAAAAATAGTCTAGATAAAATGCATAGATAAAATGCATAGATAAAATACTGGGGTCTAATACAAATCTCCCTAAGGAGTTATAAATCTTCTCCCCTAAAAACCTAGAACTATAATAAAATTTTTTTAGTCTAACATGCACACCTTGCATGCTCTTAATACATAAGCATAAATATAAAAAATCTAAAACCTAGGTCAAAACTCGTACATGGTATTCTTGTATGTTATCTTCTAAACTTGGGCTTTTCAATCGGATGTCTACGAGTTGGGTGTCGATCAATGGCAAGTGTGCATCATCGATCGACCTTGGTCTTTTATCATCGGTCGACTCCAAGGCGGTGTCATCGATCGATGACAGTCTTGTAATTCGACTACGAATTCTCCTCTTCTAAATACTCCAAAAGCTCCAAGTATCTCCATATATCTCCAAAACGTTCATGGGCCTGTAAATACTCTAAAACATATCTTAGACATACATAATAGACTCTAAATAGAGCCTATAATATGGCTCAAAACTAATAATAAATAAGTTATATCAACTCTCTCAGACTTAACCTTTTGTTGTTCCTCAAGCAAACTAAGCATGTGAAAGAGGTTTTGAAAACTGAGACTCACATAATATCTAAGTATAACTGTCACCTTACTTTGTTGCAACAATATCCTATCAAGTCAATCAAAGAGAATCTTTATATGCCCTATCTTAGTATATCAACCAAATCTAGTCTACCAACAACTTAGCAAATACTAGTCTGACTCACCCGTCTACTGATTTCATTTCTTTGCATAAAATAAAGTGTAGACTTTACCTTGGGAGTATCAATCAAAGGACACATGGACTCTACCCCTGCAATTATCTGAACAACTAGGCACAAAGTCTTCTCTGATTCTTTTCTTCTCCTTTTTCTCTCTGAATATTTTTAGAGCTTAAACTTAATGGACAATGATGCTGATACAGTTCAACTTGCGATCTCATTTTCGATTTTCCTCTTCTTGTTTTTTTTTCTTTTGCTTTTTGGGTAAAGTTGTAGGCGGATAGTGGGATCATCGGTAATGTACCTACCCTCGCTTCCAACAATGTGTTATCGTTCATATGAATTAGAATAGTGGGGTCATAGGTAATTTACCTACCTCTCTGCATCTCGGGAAGTCATCTCAATATTTTAAGCTATTAGGTAGATGCTGAAGAGAAAGAAAGAATGGAACCAAAGGTGCAATGACTTGTACCTACAAACTTGTAGAAGGAATCTGATCTAGAGTATACCAAGCCCCAAAGCAAGCAGATAACGTCAGGATTAGTGTTGGAATCCTTCAAACTCCCTAAGCAAGTGTGATATAGTGGCATGATGATCCACTTCAATATCTCTAGTAATTTCTGCAACAAACCTCTAAAAATAGTGCTAAAGTGTGGTTAGTCAATAATAAATCTTTATCATAGTCCCCTTCTTGGTTCAATAAAACATATATATATATATATATATAATATAAAGCTCAAAACAAATCAAATAGCATTAGCGAACCTCCCCTGGACTTAAATTACACTGTCCCAAGTGTAATCCGTCCCGAATTGGTTAGGAAAAAATAAATCATAAGTAAATAGATTAAGTAGAAAACTCAATACCAGACTGTAAAAGAGTATCGATCGATGGTAGGTGTGTGTGGTCGATCGATGGTCGCGATCCAATGTTGACTGATAGTGCCTTTGTGGTGTCGATCAATGGTGAAATCAAACAGTCTATAAAACAAAGTAAAACTCGAAATAAGTAGTAGTATAAGTAAAAACGAAATTAAAAATTGCTAAACAGTGGGTTGCCTCCCGCTTAGCGCTTGGTTATAGTCTTAAGCTTGACGTTTTGAACTCTCTGACTAGTAGGAAGTTGGATTAACAATTGGAAAATAAGTGTCTACATCTTCTTTGCTGTTCTGAAACCATGTACTAATGAAGCTCCTTATTGCCTCATCTCCTCTGGTTTTCTCATTTCTTGTAGCCGCTCTGGAAAACGCCATGGAATGAATTCCTTCTTGTACTTTCTCAATAATGCGCTGTAGCATTCTAAGTCTAGCAGCTGTAGTCTCTGAAAAACCCTCTATTTCTAAGAAATATCTTCCTTCATCAGGCTTGGAGAAAAAGCAATCTCATCGAACATATCTTCTAATTTTATTTTTGCTGTCGTCTTCTGTTCGTTGGCTTCGATGTCGATCGATGGCCTGATATTGCCGTCAATCAATGCTTGTCCGTCTGTCCCATTCGCATGCTGTCTCTGAACAATATCCAAATCTTACTTCATCTCATCCATGCAGACAATCAAATTGGTGAGGTAGTTGTCTATAGGACAGTAGACATCATCCAACCTCTTGTAGAAATCATCCTATGACATCTCTTGAGCTCTGTATATCTCATGCACAATATCATCAATCTCTTCTCTGATGTATATCTGTTGATCCTTCCTAGACAGAGCGATCTTTGCTGCATGTCTTGTAAACATATGTAGCTCTGCTCAAATAAATTAGCTCTCATTAGAACTGCTCTGATATCTTCAGCTTGCACATTCACTACCCTTCTGTCTGTAGCTCGTGCATTACCATTCCCATCTCTGTAGATGCCATACTCATCTTTTTCCCAACATAAAATTCTATTGCACTTAGTATCAAAAGCTCTCATACCTTGCTCGAAACGCCAATTGATTGATGACCTGATGTTGTTATTGATCGATGGTGGAAAGTTGTAGACATCGGAAGAACGAAATTTGTGTACCTCTGGAAAGGGTTTATCGATCAATGCTCGGTGGGTGCCGTCAATGGATCCAGGATACTTGGGAGTGTATGGAACATTACGGATCGTCTCGTTCTTCTGCTCCTCAATATCGATCGATGTTGTATGATGTGTGTCGATTGATGGTTGCTGCTGCTGTCCAAATATATTACCCGATCCATTAACCATAAAAAGCACATCTGCTACATCCTCCTTTGGGTCTCTGAAAATTCTGAAGTCACCTGGTCTAAGATTACCAATACTCGTCTCTTCTGCTTCATGTTCTGGTTCACGTCTGATGTTGTTTGATGGCCAGGAGTAGTATGTGATTGATTCTTGATTATCCACTCTTGCGTTCATCACCCAGCCAGTGTCTTCTAATGCCAGGCCGCGATATTCAATCTACTCTTCCTCTTTGTACTCTTTATCGTATCCTTCGCATACTAGACGTGTGTCGATCGATGGTGTATGGTTACCATCGATCAATTCTCGATAACCAGACTGTTGGGCAAAAAGGTTTCCAGATCCATTAGCCATGACAAGAAGGTCTGCGATATCTTCCCTCATGATACTGAATTCATCTGGTTGTAGATAACCATATTCCTTCTCGCGTTCTGCAGCTGAATCTACTTCAGTTGCTGCTTCTTGGTTAGTATCGATCGATGGCATAGGGTTACCGTTGATCGATGTCAATTTCCCGAGTCAATGGGAAATATGAAAAACACCAGCCTCTTCCATAGCAATACCACAATACTCGATCATCTCTTCTTCTCTGTATTCTTGGTCGTACTCGGGGTAGGTTTTGTTGTAAACACCATCTATGTGATAGTCTTTGATCGGTTCTGGAGTGTGAGTGTCGATCGATAACAAAGGGTAGGTGTCGACCGATTGCTGAATTGCAACGGTGTCGATTAATTTTCTGGGCTGGGTATCGATCGATGCTCCCTCGTCTGACTCTTCATTGAAGTCATAATTGCATAAGCATGTGGCCACAAGTTGTGCGTCATCACACAATTCAATCAGAGTAGCCTTGTTCTTATTCTTGATAGGTTCATAGAAAATACTTTGATCAATTAGAGATAGATACAACCTGTTTAATTTCATATCGTAGATAACTACCACGGTAACCATGAATGCTCTTCCAAGTAGTAGATAAGAGTTCCAATTTATCCTGATGTCCATCACGTGGAAGTCTACTGGAACTAGGGTGTTGTTAATCTGCACTGGGACATCTTTTACCATCCCTCATGAGTTCACTTTTGAGCAGTCTACAAATGTGAAGGAATCATTGGAGGGTTCCACTTTCAGGTTCAGCTCCTCTGACATAGTTATTGGCATAAGGCTCACTGAAGATCAAGTGTCACAGAGGGCATTGGGTATTTGTTTCCCATGATAAAGCATGGAATCATAAATTTCCTAGGATCACTTTTCTTCTTCAGACACCTCCTCTGTTTCATCTTTTCTCTGAGATGATTAAATGTGACCTCTATATCATCATTTGTCGCTCTTGTACCCCATTTGAGGAGCCTTGTCATTTTTCGGGTGGGGGGGGGGGTCTGAATCGCGGATGAGATTTTTTACGCTGTAGTCTTTAGAGAGTTCACCGGTGAGTAGCTTTGCGGCCAACCTCGCACCGAGAACTTTGCAGTTTACGGTTGAGTGACAGCGGACCTGGTGAAAGTTGCAGAAGACATTCACGTCGTAATTCAGATTTCGGGTACACGTGTTGCCCATTGTCCGGCCATGCTCCGATACAGAGTTAATAGCATAGTTATGCGCTCCATGGGTTATTTCTTCCCCGCGGTGGACGCTTTTATCGTTGCGAGGTTTTATTTTTTGAATTCTAATCCGACCTTGGATCCTTCGAGAAATTCGTCGTTGGATTTTTCTTATGCGACATGATCTTCGTCTCTTCTTTGATGATGATGTAATCCGTGGCCTTGTGAAGCATGTACTGGATCGTACGCGGCTTCTCCATATTTATCCACTTTCTGAACTTTGATTTGTACCAGAGCGTCTTCCGGAGAACGTCTATGGCCACTTTGTCAATTATCATGCTGACTCTAGCCATGACGGTTTTGAACCGTTTTATGAAGTCGCGAAGATACTCGTTCTCTCCCTAGGATAGGCTCCAAAGGTCGACATCGGAGGCTTATCGATCTATGAACATCGAGTATTGCTTGAGAAACTCAGAGTTGAGCTGACAAAAACTTCCGATTGAATTTTGCCTAAGTCGAGAGAACCACTCGAGCGCTGCTCCTCGGAGGTTTTACACGAAGAAGCGGCATTCGCCGGCGTCTCCTTTGCTTTTTTTGAACCTGGCTCTTCTCATCACGACCGGAAAATCCTGCAAGTGCGCCTTGGGATCGGTGGTACCGTTGTAAGGTGTCACCTTGATCTTTCCGGGATCCGAAACCCTAGTTTCGGTGATCCGAGTAGTGAAAGGCATTTTCCGAGCCTTCTCGAGGAGCAGATCGATCTTCGGTGCTAGTAGTGTGATGGATTTGAGACTTCACTTCTCTAACTTCGACTACCGTTTTCATGAGGTGATCACGGAGATCGTGAATCTTGAAGTTTTTGATAGCAGATTTGCGACTTTGTCGGCGTTTCCGCGAGTGTTCTGAGTTTGCTCCTCGGCGAGTTCTTCCTATTTGTCCTAGAAGATAGCTTCATCTTCTTTGGTCATAGGGTTGTCGAATTGGAACTTGTGGGAAACGAAATTCAATCAGTCGATTTTCATTGATGTTAGGAAGGCAAGGTAAACCTAGCTTTCCTAGAGGTCCCAGATTTCTGCTAAGCCAAACTGACAAGCGACCAAACAATAACAAAAAAAAGATATAACAATGAATTGATAAAAACAAAAAGAGAGCAAAGAAGATCTTATTCCAAATCTGCGATTTGAGTGTTACAACTGGTAAAGCGTTGGCGAAAAGAGCAGTCGGCGAGTTCCTAGTTCTAACCTTGTAAGACTTGAATAACCTAGGTTAGTCGCAGCTCGATAACAGAAAACGACAATATGACTAATTTCCCTAAATGCTATTCTTGCTCTGAGTAAAATTTTGTTTCCCCCTCTACATGTTCAACGTCAAAGCCCGTATATACTCCTCCCAGAGGTGGTTTGCTCTTTTCCCTTCTGCCCTCAGTCGAGTTTATCACTTAACATGAATCTTCCATCTGCCTTCGATCTTCGTGGTTTTATCTTTGGAAATTAAAAATTTATCTTCGGAACCTAGCATTTATATTTTCCTGCAAATTAAAAGATAGACCGTCATAACGATTGGGCTCGATTTCGTGTAAAACCGCGAGTGGGCTTTTAGCCGAGTTTTAGACCTTCTCAGGTCATTGTCGACTTAAGCGTTTTACGATTTTATCAATAGAGCACTTCCAAAACGACGTCGAATCCAAAGAGAGTTCAAATTTCTCGTATAGTGGAGGCAACTTTAGGTGTTTAGTTATCTGTTGCCGTATTACACGATCAATTCGAACTTTTATATGAGCAAACAAGTTCTTGCGGTAAAGTGCAAGGGAAACTCCGATCGAGACGAAACAAGAAAGAGTTCGATCCGATTTCAAAGGCGGGAGTTACGAGGATAAGATGAAAATGGATTGGTCGATCCAACTCGCCGAATGGGCGAGTTGGATTGTTTGTTCGATCCTACTTGCCTGTTCGGCGAGTTGGGTGGCTTGCTCGATCCAACTCGCCGAACGGGTGAGTTGGTCATCTTGGTCGATCCAACTCACCAATCAGGCGAATTGGTCATCTTGGTTAATCCCACTCGCCCGTTCGGCAAGTTGGTCGGCTCATGTGGCCCAACTCGCCGAACGGGCGAGTTTGTTGGCTTTGGTCAATCGCCCGTTCGGCGAGTTGGACGATCGAGCCTTATAGTCTTTTTGTTGTTTTGATGCTCGAGGATCTGTATTCCGAGGCCTAGAGTAAAAGTTCTCGAGGAATTGTTGTGTAAACCCTCTTTAAGAGTTCATACGAAACTCGATTTTGATTTTCCCGCTCTTTATTTTTCAAAATATTATCTCTCTCTTTTCAAAGAGGACATTTCTCGTGAAGTTTCTGACGTTGATTCCGTCGTAACCAATTTTGGCCCCAATAGTTAGCCCCTAGCTCGTTGGAATCGTGAATTTCTTGTGAGCGGTTTAGGAATATCAGGTAAGTTAGGCGAAATCCAACGTCTGAAAATCCAAAGAAGAATAGTGAATTCTCTTGTCTATAAGTATGTGAAGTAAGTTTTCAAATTCTATACTTGCTCATTTCCACAAACACTTTTTTAAGATTAAAAGATCATTTGCTCTCTTCTTACCCCTTGGTATAATTTTTTTTATCATGTCTTCAAGAAGAAAAGCTTCCACCAAGTCTCGCCACGACCGTTCCATTCCTGACGGCTATACACAACGACGTTGGGCCAAAGGTGGAGTTTGTGGCACACTCGATTGATCCTGAGGAGGCCGAGGCGTACTGGGGGGCCAGGGGCGAACTAAAGCCTCTTGGGCTTGGGACGTGGGCTCCTCCTCCGTTTCGTGCTAACCCCGTGGATGGTTGTCTGATAAAGATCTGCCCCAATAGGTTTGCTGCCATCCGGGGCTTCTGCTAAGTTATGAAGTTAGTTGAGTTTCGTCTCCCAGAAGCTGGGGAAGTTGTCGAGTCTCCGCCCGAGGGCTAGTTCACGTGTTATGAGGCGTACTTGATGCAGTGCCAGCTATGGTTTCCCATCCCTGAAGTTATCGCGTAACTTTTCAACCGATTCAAGATATCAATCGGTCAGATAAAGCCGTGCGGTTAACAGCACATCATCAGAAATTTGGCGCTGAGTTACGAACTGGGTATGATGCCGACTACCTTGAAGCTATGCTGAAGCCCTAGGGATTTTGGCCATAGTTCAGCTGAGGCCTCTCAGTCGGGCATGACGATCATAACGGAGTTCGTGTCAAACTATCATGACTGGAGAGAGCATTTCTTCTTTGTCCACGTTAACGATGCATCCGTAGAAGTAACGACATTCCCACCTTTAGGAATAGATGGGGTCGGAAAGGTATTCCCGATCGAGTGCCCTCCAGTTTTAGTTTCTATGATGTTCGATCTTACGTGCTTGTTCTTCGTTTTGCAGAGACTAATCCTCTTCCTCTGATTCCGGAGGGATTAAACACCGTCCGAGACTTGATCTGTGGATGTCCATCCTATTGGGGACACGTTTACCCCGAAGCAGGTTCGCCGTGCAGTTGCTCTCCACCATTCTCGGTTTCAGCTAGACTTACCGGCCGAGGAAGGGTCGGAGTCAAGAATAGATGGGTTTGTTCCGTGTGAGGTTTGAGCAAGGAGGGAAAAGTCAAAGTCCCGAAAAGACAAACACGTCATCATTGATGATGACATGGCCGACGGGCAGTGTTTTTCTAACAATATATTTAGAGACTATCTCAACAGTCAAGTAGGCGGGAGCGGTGGCGAACAGAACAATCTTGACTAGTTGCTCGATTTCGACTTTCTTTCTATCGTAGAGGGGTCCAGCGGGGTGCCGGAGTTTACCCAGGCGCCGAGGATGGTTAATGGGGTAAACTTTGGTCCTTGAGCATTATTAATTTTTATAGGCAAGCTTTTCTTGACTTCGAGATCTTTCGCATGGTCTTCTCATGATGAACCGAGCTCTTGATGCAAGCTGCCAAGAGGCTCGCATGGCTCAATATAGGGTTGAGACAGCTGATAAAGAGATCGCCCACCTGAGAGACGAATTGGAGAGTTCTCGTCGTCGTGAGAGAAAGTCGGTTGCGACGGAGGTTCGCCGTGCCTATATACGAGGAAAGAGAGAGTTGGATGAAGTCATTAAGACCCGTCGTGACAAGTTCTCGTGCGAGTTTGAGGCGCTTACGAGGGGTTATAAGGATCTCAGGGATTATCGCGAGTGTCACGGCACTGTGGGCAGACTGTACCTTACACAAGACCCTAACTATTCGTTTAACGTTGAATATGCGAGGCAAATTGGGCGTATGAACGAAAGAGAAAGGGACTTTGCGATTCCTTAAATTAAGGAGAGGATTTGGGCGCAGTGGAACCCGATTCCAGTTTCTCCTGATACGGTGGAAACCGAGACGGGAGCTTCCGATCAGACGGGCAAGGTGAACCAGCCTACAACTTCCCTGGACGTCAACAACTATTCGCTTGGGAGGTCGAGGACTAGGTACTTTTGTCTCAACGACTGATCCTAAGGTTGGTTGTGGCTTACGTGGGAATGTGTTCCCTTGTATTCTAGTATGTTTACATTATTCGTTTATCTCCGGCCAAGTGTGGTCGTGTATCATGTAGCGGGACTGGCCATGTGTGGCTTTGAATCCATGTCGTTTTATCGGCTATTGTTTGAACCGTGTTTCTTATAAAAAGGGTTTCAAGAATGTTTAGATTGTGCTAAGTGTAGGGGAATAATTCGAGTTGTCATCTCACTTTTAACCTCTCTTTGTGGATCATCTTATTCAATGCTCATCCTAGATATTCGAGAAGTTATCAAAGTTCCGAGAGCGTTTAGATACGGATGAAGAGATATGCTTTCAGGATCTCATATATTTTTGATATCATGCGTTGAGACGTTAGAGACCAGTGTGTTGGGTTTAGGATAAGACCTAGGTTTACTTTTCGGTTTGAGGCTTTGCGATGACTAATCGGCCTTCGTTTTGCATGTTGCAATTTTAACCTGACTTCGTTCCGATTTAAAGTCCGCAATAGGTTCTGGCCTTATATGACTTGTTTGGTCGAAGTCGAGCATCTCTTCGAAACCAATTTTTAAGTCGTCCGGGAATGCTGACCAAAATTTCGAATTTCTTTTACATCGAGCTATTTATCCTAGTCGGATGTGAGAGGATCCATCCCTTACGACAGATCTGTATGCATTTTTTAAGATGGCTAAAGTGCTCGGCGGAGCCAATCGACGAGGGTTTGTGATTTATATTCGCGAATATACTAGGAGTGTCTTCTCAAAAATCCAGGAAACGTCTCGCTTATTTTTTCGAAAACCTACTTTGTGTCAGTAATGTTTTAAGTATCTGAGACCGGGGTCTCTTGCTCTGGTCGGGAGTCGGAATCGACGATTCGACCGAGATATGTTTGTTGAGGAGTTTTAGTGGTCGGCGGGATATATTGATCTCGGCAATGCCTTAGTCAAAGTGACGATGTTTCTTTGCTAGGTAAAATAGTGTTTAGTTGATCCGTTTTTAGGTAAGATGAAATGGTTGTCTCTCCCTGGATCACTTGAAGGGGGCGTGGGTGAATGAAAGGTGATGGAGATGGTCTTCTCCTTAGAACTATGAGATGCTCTAAAGATGTTTTGCTACTCTTGAGACACAGGGGCATCCTGCTAGATGTCTAGGATGGATCACAGAAGGTTTAACTCTTCCTTAGTGTGATATAATAATGCTCACAAACGTGAACAAGATAGAGAAACTCCTAAGAGACAATTGTCTGAGCCAAAGCTTAATTTTATTAAATAATGGTAGATTGTTTACATGGCAGCTCGTGGCTACATAAATAAGAAAGAAGAAAACGAAATCCTAAGCAAAAAAACCTAAACCAAAACCAAATAGGTTTAGTAAAACCATATCCTAATCCTATTGCAAATTGGTTTAAGATAACAAAAATTAATCCTAATTGGTTTACACTTAAGAAAATCATTAATAAACTTAAAATAAACCATATTGGACGTGCTTAATCTTCTTGGCCCAATCATAATCCAAGCTGGCTTGTCTTTCCACTATTTGGGCCGATAAAGGCCTTATTCAAAAAACTTCTGCTTGGGCTCGATCCATCTTGTTCATGCTACGAACAAGTACCTCCTTAAGCTCATTTGGATGATGAAAATACTCCTGATAATCCATTTCCAGCTCTGGTTCTTCATCTTCCATTTCAAACTCATTTCTCGGCCATGTCGGTTTGACCGGTCCATTTCTCAATCATGCCAGACCATCCATTTCATTTTCTGTCCAAACAGATTCCTTCCATCCATTACTTGGTCAATCAGGTTGAATACTAGACGTCCATGTTGTTCCTATCTTCAGAAAGGCCTCATCAAGGCTCATAGACTTCTGTCAATCTAATACCTCATGAATAAGGCCAATAAGCTCTCCATTGAGCCCATTAAGTTGTGCTATGGCCCATAGTCTTTCTGAGAAGTGTATTTGCTTCCAGAGCATAAATTTGAAGCTGATCCAGGTCGCACCATTCCCTCTTCCTTTAAAAGGATTTGTCTTCAAATCCAGCTCTTTAAAGATGAAAAGATGGTCGAAGCTCATGTTATTTGTTTCTCTTTGGAACATGGTGTTGTTAACGCTCTTGTGCAAGTTTATCTCCCCTCCTGGCTCAAACACAAAGCTTTGTAAAGCCTTCACGTCTCTTAGAGGCTTCATTGGACTATGCTCATTATAAGTAACACTTAGAGCAAGCAATTTATGCTCCTTGTTTAGCTCAGATCTCATTGTTTCTGATTGAGCTTCTCTCCACTGATACCAAAAACAAGCCTTGATCTTAGAATTCTGGAAACGTGATCTCAGCTTAGACTCACCAGAAAGTACCATTGACTCTTCCTGTTCATGAAAGAACCCTTCCAAATAAAGCTTCAATGCTGCTGCTATTTGGATCAGAGTGTTGTTGGTGATTTTATGCACCCCTCCTGGTTCGAAAACAAGGTGTTGCAGGCCCGTTTTGAACCTCAGATACTCCAATAGGCTAGTCTGAATCCATAAAGAAGGTTTGGTTAGTAGATCACAAGAAAAATATTCAATGGTTTCACGTTCTTCAACCATAGTTGTAACTGCAGATTCATGAGCTTTAAGTGATCCATTAACCACTCCTTCAGCTTGGTTTTGACCAGGCACGTGATCACATATAACTAATGATCTCTCCTCTTGTTTCAGATGGGTGTCCAAGTTCTCTGCTTGACAAAGAGTGGTTGGTTCTGATTCAAACTCTTGTAATCTCTCACCCTGTTTTGCTGCAGTTTCTTCTTTCTTCTCTGCTGGTTCCATCTGGTAACAACTTAGCTGATCATCTCTTGATGCTGGAAGTGGGACTGACCTATATTGTGGGTTATTCATCACAGCAGTGAGTGATTGATCTAGCATGTTCCTGAGATGTTCCTTGAACTGTGGGCTTTGCAATTCGTCAAGATATGCTTTATGTAGCTGCAACTTTCTTTGTGCCTCGCGACCACAGTAGGTATTTGGCTCATCCCTGGCTGACCTGGGTCGTGCCCTAGCTGAACTAGATGGACTATGAAACTGCTCCAAATCAGTTTGACCATACCTCTTAGCTACAAACCTTTTCTTCATGACAGCCTTCATCTCATACTAACAAGAAATCTGTTGCTCTACATATCGTCTCCTAGTGTTAGATGTCTGATACCACATGTCAAGTGCATATCCACATAATCCAGTAGTTGCTAGCTGAACCTGCTTCTCTGATGTACGTCTATGGCAGTTAAAGATTGAATCCATCTCCTTTTGCCATTCTAAGTATGTATCTGGATCAAACTCTCCATAGAAGGATGGAATCTGGACAACTTTTTCTCTTCTCTGCAACAACTCCTTTGTTGCTTTGCTCTCAGCCTTCTTCTCATTGTTTCTATTGATTCCAAAAGAATACATGGAAGATCTGCTTGGTATTAGATATATTTCGTGCTCCTAGGATAGAACTGCAAACCCTAACCTTCAAGTGGCCCTAATACCACTTGGTACGGCCCTAGAATGGTTGTCTCTCCCTGGATCACTTGAAGGGGGCGTAGGTGAATGAAAGGTGATGGAGATGGTCTTCTCCTTAGAACTATGAGATGCTCTAAATATGTTTTGCTACTCTTGAGACAAAGGGGTGTACTGCTTGATGTCTAGGATCGATCACAGAAGGTTTAACTCTTCCTTAGTGTGATATAAAACTGCTCACAAACGTGAACAAGATAGAGAATCTCCTAACAGACAATTGTCTGAGCCAAAACTTAATTTTATTGAATAATGGTCAATTTTTTACATGGAGGCTCGTGGCTACATAAATAATAAAGAAGAAAAAAAAATCCCAAGCTTAAAAAAAACCTAAGCCAAAACCAAGTAGGTTTAGAAAAAACCATATCATAATCCTATTGCAAATTGGTTTATGATAACCAAAATTAATGCTAATTGGTTTACACTTAATAAAATCATAAATAAACTTAAAATAAATCATATTGGACGTGTTTAATCTTCTTGGCCCAATCATAATCCAAGCTGGTTTGTCTTTCCACTTTTTAGGCCGATAAAGACCTTTTTTCAAAAAACTTCTGTTTGGGCTCAATTCATCTTGTTCCTGCTACGACCAAGTACCTCCTTAAGCTCATTTGGATGATGAAAATACTCCTGATAATCCATTTCCATCTCTGGTTCTTCATCTTCCATTTCCAACTCATTTCTCGGCCATGTCGGTTTGACCGGTCCATTTCTCGATCATGCCAGACCATCCATTTCATTTCCTGTCCAAACAGATTCCTTCCATCCATTACTTGGTCAATCAGGTTGAATACTAGACGTCCATGTTTTTCCATAGTCATTCCTATCTTCATAAAGGCCTCACCAAGGCTCATAGCCTTATGTCGATCCAATACCTCATGAATAAGGCCAATAAGCTCTCCATTGAGCCCATTAAGTTGTGCTATGGCCCATAGTCTTTCTGAGAAGTGTATTGGCTTCCAGAGCATAAATTTGAAGCTGATCCAGGTCGCACCATTACCTCCTCCTTTGAAAAGATTTGTCCTCAAATCCAGCTCTTCAAGGATGAAAAGATGGTCGAATCTCAGCTTAATTGTTTCTCTTTTGAACATGGTGTTGTTAACGCTCTTGTGTAAGTTTATCTCTCCTCCTGGCTCAAACACAAAGCTTTGTAAAGCCTTCAGGTCTCCTAGAGGCTTCACTGGACTATGCTCATTACAAGTAACACTTAGAGCAAGCAATTTATGCTCCTTATTTAGCTCAGATCTCATTGTTTCTGATTGAGCTTCTCTCCACTGATACCAAACACAAGCCTTGATCTTAGAATTCTGGAAACGTGATCTCAGCTTAGACTCTTGTTCTCTCTCACCCTGTTTTTCTGCAGTTTCTTCTTTCTTCTCTGCTGGTTCCATCTGGTAACAACTTAGCTGATCATCTCTTGATGCTGGACGTGGGACTGACCTCTGTTGTGGGTTATTCATCACAGCAGTGAGTGATTGATCTATCATGTTCCTGAGGTGTTCCTTGAACTGTGGGCTTTGTAATTCATCAAGATATGCTTTATATAGCTACAACTTTCTTTGTGCCTCGCGACCACAGTAGTTATTTGGCTCATCTCTGGCTGACCTAGGTCGTGCCCTAGCTGAACTAGATGGACTATTCAACTGCTCCAAATCAGTTTGACCATACCTCTTAGCTACAAACCTTTTCTTCATGACAGCCTTCATCTCATACCAAGAAGAAATTTGTTGCTCTCCATCGTCTCCTAGTGTTAGATGTCTGATACCACCAGTCAAGTGCATATCCACATAATCCAGTAGTTGCTAGCTGAACCTGCTTCTCTGCTGTACGTCTATGGCAGTTAAAGATTGAAAGTATATATATGGATCAAACTCTCCCTAGAAGGATGGAATCTGAACAACTTTTTCTCTTCTCTGCAACAACTATTTTGTTGCTTTTCTCTCAACCTTCTTCTCATTGTTTCTATTGATTCCAAAATAATACATGGAAGATCTGCTTGACATTGGATAGATTACGTGCTCCTAGGATAGAACTTTAAACCCTAACCTTCGGGTGGCATTGATACCACCTGGTACGGCCCTGGAATGGTTGTCTCTCCCAGGATCACTTGAAGGGGGCGTGGGTGGATGAAAGGTGATGGAGATGGTCTTCTCCTTAGAAATATGAGATGCTTTAAAGATGTTTTGCTAATCCTGATACACAGGGGCGTCCTGCTTGATGTCTAGGATGGATCACAGAAGGTTTAACTCTTCCTTAGTGTCATATAAAACTGTTCACAAACGTGAACAAGATAGAGAATCTTCTAAGAGACAATTGTCTGAGACAAAGCTTAATTTTATTGAATAATGGTCGATTGTTTACATGGAGGCTCGTGGCTACATAAATAAGAAAGAAGAAAACGAAATCCTAAGCAAAAAAAAAAACCTAAACCAAAACCAAGTAGATTTAGTAAAAACCATATTCTAATCCTATTGCAAATTGGTTTAAGATAACCAAACTTAATCCTAATTGGTTTACACTTAATAAAATCATAAATAAACTTAAAATACACCATATTGGACGTGCTTAATATTCTTGGCTCAATCATATTCGAAGCTGGTTTGTCTTTCCATTTTTTGGACCGATAAAGGCCTTTTTCGAAAAACTCCTGCTTGGGCTCGATCCATCTTGTTCCTGCTACGGCCAAGTACCTCCTTAATCTCATTTGGATGATGAAAATACTCCTGATAATCCATTTCCATCTCTGGTTCTTCATCTTCCATTTCCAACTCATTTCTCGGCCATGTCGGTTTGACCGGTCCATTTTCTCGATCATGCCAGACCATCCATTTCATTTCTTGTCCAAACAGATTCCTTCAATCCATTACTTGGTCAATCAGGTTGAATACAAGACGTCCATGTTTTTCCATAGTCATTCCTATCTCCAGAAAGGCCTCATCAAGGCTCATAGCCTTCTGTCGATCCAATACCTCATGAATAAGGCCAATAAGCTCTCCATTGGGCCCATTAAGTTGTGCTATTGCCCATAGTCTTTTTGAGAAGTGTATTGGCTTCCAGAGCATAAATTTGAAGCTGATCCAGGTCGCACCATGATTTTCTGCGAGTTTCCATTTTCGGGTGCGTACAATAATCGTTTTGCTTGTATATGGATGTTTTCCAAAAGTATAACAAGAAGTTTCTTTGTGAGTTAAGAGAGATTTTGTGAGATTCTAATTAAGTCTTCATTTCCGAACAACTTTCAAAAACATTGAGTACAAGGAAAATTTTTAAGAATGCGGGAATATATGAGTATTCGTATATGTACCCACTCCAGCCACTTCTTCATCGAAAGTGATTGCTCCTTTTGGGATGTCACTAGGCGTGGAACAGGTCGGCGAATTCGTGCTTGTCTCGGCCTTGCGCTGATAAGCTTTGATGGCCAAGACGTATCGCTGAAATAATGCGACCGCCGATGATCATGTTCACCCTGCGACGATTGTTGTCGTTGCCCTTCTCGTCGTGCCTTCTTCCGCGCTTTTCTCCCGATTGGTTCCCTTGGGAAGAGTTCTCCGTTTGAGGAAACATGTTTTTTTTCGGAGGGCGGTCTGAATCGTGGATGAGGTCTTTCACGCTGGAGACTTCCGAGAGTTCTCCGGCGAGCAGCTTTGCGGCCAACCTCGCACTGAGAACTTTGCAGTTAATGGTCGAGTGACCGCGGGCCAGGTGAAAATCACAGACGACATTCTCGTCGTAGTTTGGATTTTGGGTCAACGTGTTGCCCATCGTCCAACCTTTCTCCGATACGAAGTTAATACCATAGTTATGCGCTCATGGGGTTTCATATTCCCACGATGGGCGCTTTTATCGATGCGAGGGTTTTTCTTTTTTAACTTCTAAACTGACCCTGGATCCTTCGACGAGGTCTTCGTTGGCTTTCACTTCTGCGATAAGACCTTTGTCTTTTCTTCGATGATGATGTAATCTGTGGTCTTGTGAAGGGCGTTCTGGATCATACGCGGCTTCTCTAAATTTATCCGCTTCCTTAACTTTGATTTGCACCAGAATGTCTTCCAGAGCGCGTCTACGGCCACTTTATCGCTTATCCCGCTGACTCTAGCCATGACGGTTTTGAACCATTTTATGAAGTCACAGAGAGAATCTTCATCTTCCTGGGATAGATCCAAAGGTCAACATCGGAGGTTTCTCGATCTATGAACATTGAGTATTGCTTGAAAAACTCTGAGGCGAGCTGGCGGAAACTTCCGATGGAATTTTGCCTAAGGTAAGAGAACCACTTGAGCGCTGCTCCTCGGAGGTTTTCCACGAAGAGGTGGCATTCGCCGGCGTCGCTTTTGCTTTCTATTAACCTGTCTCTTCCCATCGTGACTGAGAATGACTGCAAGTGTGCCTTGGGATCGATGGTATTGTCATATGGTGTCACTGTGATCTTTCCAGGATCTGAAACCCTAGTTTCAGTGATGCGAGTAGTGAAAGGCATTTTGCGAGCCTCCTCGAGGAGCAGACCAATCTCTGGTGCGGTGCTAGTAACGTGATGGATTTGAGACTTCATTACTCTAACTTCGGCTATCATTTTCATGAGATGATCGCAGAGATCGCGAATCTCAAAGTTTTTGCTAGCAAATTTTTGAATTTGTTGGCTTTGCCGCGAGTGCTCCGAGTTTTCTCCTCAATAAGTTCTTCATGTTTGTTCCAGAAGTTAGCTTCCTCTTCTTTGGTCATAGGGTTGTCGAATTGGGACTCATCCCGAGTCGCTCGGCTCGTTGTGCGACGTGGATGTATGTTTATGTCTTCGTCGGTAGGCTCGGACTGGCTGCTAGACTCCATGTCGACGCTTTCGATTTCTCCTCCTTCTTTATCTTCCACGATAGGGGGAAGGTCTCCTGGGATTTTTCATGTTGGCGTGGGGGTTAATTCGTTGGGATTTTATCAAGACAATTCCCCCTTGTGTTGTCGGACCGATCCAAAGGAGTCTCAAAATCGAATCTTTTTCCACGAATTCGAGTTGTTCCACGCGGAAAACGGCTTTGTTTCTTGCTGTTAGGGTTTCAACCTGTTTAGTGAGGGAACTCATGACCTTTTCTTGTTCTGCCGAATGCATTTCGAAAGCCGAGAACATCTTCTTCACCTCCTTGAACGCTGCTCTGTTCGTGTTGGCGTTCGTCGATGGAGTCTTTTCAACGTTGTCATCGACGACATTTTTGACGCGAGGTTGTTGGTTGTTGATATCGTGAGCTGACATGTTTGATCGAGCGTTGGTGGCTGAGAGTTAGATTATCTGTACCCCCTCCTTCTAGCGTCAAATTTTCAGAACTGAAATTTGCACTATCGATTTCCGTTGATTTTAGGAAGGCAAGGTAAACCTACCTTTCCAAGAGGTCCCGGATTTCTGCTAAGCCAAAACGTCAAGCGACCAAACAGTAAGAACAAACGATATAATAATGAATTGATAAAAACGAAAAGAGAACAAAGAAGATCTTATTTCTGAATCTGCGATTTGAGCGTTACAACTGGTAAAGCCTTGGTGGAAAGAGCCACCGGCGAGTTCCTAGTTCTAACCTTGTAAGACTTGAATAACCTAGTTGAGTCGCAGCTCGATAACAGAAACGAAAATTTGCCTAATTGGCCTAAATGCTATTCTTGCTCTGAGTAAGATTTCATGTCCCCCTTTACATCTTCAGCCTCGAAGCCCTTATATACTCCTCCCAAAGGTGGTTTGCTCTTTCTCCTCTGCCCTCGGTCGAGTTTATTGCTTCGCGGAAATCATCCATTTTCATTTGATCTTCATAGTTATCTTTGGAAACTTAACATTTATCTTTCGAACTTAACATTTATATTTTCCTGCAAAATAAAAGATAGACCGTCATAATGATTGGGATCAATTTCGTGTAAAACCGCGAGTGGGCTTTTATCCGAGTTTTAGACCTTCTTGGGCCGTTTTTTGACTTAAGCATTTTTATGATTTTATCGACATAGCACTTCTGAAATGACGTCGATTCCGAAGAGAGTTCGATTTTCTCGTATAGTGGATGCAACTTTAGGTGTTTAGTTAACCGTTGTCATTTTACACGATCAATTCGAACTTTATTCGAGGAAACGATTCTTGCTGTAAAGTTCAAAGGGCAACACTAATCAAGACGAAACAGGAACGAGTTACGAGGATGGGATGAAAATGGATTGGTTGATCCAACTCTCCGAATGGGCGAGGTTGATTGCTTGTCCGACCCAAATTGCCCATTCAGTGAGTTAGATTGGTCAAACTCGCTGAACGGGCGAGTTGGGTGGCTTGCTCGATCCAACTCGCCGATGGGCGAGTTGGTCGTCTTGATCGATCCAACTCGCTCGTTCAGCAAGTTGGTCACCTCGGTCGATCCAACTCGCCCGTTCGGCGAGTTGGTTGGCTCATGTGGCCTAACTCGCTGAACGGGCGAGTTGGTTGGGTTTGGTCGGCTCGTGCGGTCCAACTCGCTCATTCGGTCCAACTCGCCCGTTCGGTGAGTTGGGCGATAAAGCCTTATTGTTGTTTTGTTGTTTTGATGCTTGGGGATCCGTTTGTCTGAGTCCTAAAGTAACCTTTCTCGAGGACTTATCGTGCGAACCCTCTTTCCGAGTTCATACGAATTTTGATTTCGATTTTCCCGCTCTTCGTTTTACAAAATAATATCTCTCTCTTTTGAAAGAGGACATTTCTCGAGAAGTTTCTGACTTTGATTCCGCCGTGAACGATTTTGGACTCATCCTGAGTCACTTGGCTCCTTGTGCGACATGGATGAACGTCTGTGTCTTCGTCCGTAGGATCGGAATGGCTGCTAGAATCTACATCGATGCATTCAATTTCTCCTTCTTCTTTATCTTTCTTAATAGGAGTAATGATACATCCTAAATTGAAGGATCACTTTAAGGTTGATGGATTGGATAAGCCTTGCACCGAATGAGCTAGAAAACACAAACAATCAAGGGAAGTGGATCGAATGGTCGCACAAGGGCTGCGGAAGACTCTTGATATTCCAACCCCTAATCCCAAAGATATGACTCACTCTGACGACTTAGAAGCTACGATGTTTAATTAGAACAAAGGATTCAACAAACTTAAAAAAAAAGTTTTTATTTAACAATGCTGAATCAATAAAATAATACAATAGCAAGCCTTTATATAATGGGATATGGGTTAGACCAAAGGTCTAAACCTATTCTAGGAAATACAAACAAGATAAATATGTTAGACTTAACCAGAGACCAAAGACTTGACCGAATTTTAAAAGTTGTGGTCGGAACACTCTTTGGCTGGTCGCATCCTTTCACCTGGTCGACGGTCTCTGAACTGCCGTCAAATTGATATATTATGCAACCATGTTTTATATATTTTTGTTGGACCGTTATTGAACAATCTCAAACACTGATTTCTTAATTAGAAAAAAAGACCTTCATGTTTTGTATCAAGTCCATTAGCTTCTCTTGATCTAGAACTTCATGGATAAAACCAATAAGGCCCATAAACAGCCCATTAAGCCAAGCTATGATCAGTTACCTAGCTGGTTCGTACCTGATTTTCATAACTTGGTCCATGATGCTGGTCATGGTCGCATCATCCCCTCCTCCTTTAAAAGGATTTGTCCTCAAATCCGGACCTTCTAGGATGAATGAACTGACATGGTTTTGCTCAGCCAAGGTGTTTCTACTGTTCTTTTGCACACCCGCCCCTACTCCGGGCTCAAATATGAAGTGTTGTAGATCCTATTCAGGCCTTAGTACCTCCACTAGATCGTGCTCCTTGGTTGAACCAGTTCATCACATGATAAAGAACCGAGGATATCACCTATAGCATAAGCGGTTGTGAGATCTTTTTCATGATCAGCTTCTGGTCCACTATCAACCACATTTTCAGACACCTTTTGGACATCCAAGAGAACACTTAAGCCTCTGGTTCTTCGTTTGGATGCAACTGGTCGTCCATACATTCTGCTCGGACATAAACAGTCGATAGCTCTGGTTTGATATCTTTGGCCTCTTGATCTTCTTCCAACACTAACGAAGGATGTGGGTCTGTGTTCCTTTGATGGATCTTAGCTTTTAAACTATGCAGCCATCTCTCAAAACCCTCATTCCTCTTCTCTTCAGTTCTGGCCGATGGATTTTCTACAACTTGTTTCGATTGAGGCTTTTTGACTGCCTTATTTGGACTGATCGGTTTAACTCCCATTGAACCAAAATCAATAAATATTTGTGTACCTTCTTTTCTGAGTGGTTTCTTCCATTTGTCTCTCTCAGTTCGTGACTTCTTTGCTTGCTCCTCTTGGTCACGCTCATATTGTGCTATTATCTCGGCTGTACGTTTGTTTCACTTCCGTTCTCGCAACTTTTCTTCTTGTGCTTTAAGTTCAGCATCCTCTTCATAGTTTCTTAATAGTCCAAAAGACACAGATCTCTTAGAAAATGAAGAGTTGTACCTCTTTTCTCGCAAATTTTCTTCTCGTGCTTTGCGTGTTGCCTTCTCTTCATAGTTTCTCAACAGTCCAAAAGACACAGTTGATCTCTTAGAAGATGAAGAGTTACGAATGTCTGGCTGTGAAGAACTCCAAACCTCAAAGTGTCTCTGATACCACATGATACGCCCTAAATTGAAGGATCAATCTATGGTTGGTGGATTGGATAAGCCTTGCAACGAATAAGCTAGAAAGCATAAACGATCAAGGGACGTGGAATCGAATGGTCGCACAAGGGCTGCGGAAGACCCTTGATATTCCAACTCCTAAGCCCAAAGATATGACTCACTCTGATGACTTAGAAGCTACGATGTTTGAGTAGAAACAAAGGATTCAACAAACTTAGAAAAGAAAGGTTTTTATTTAACAATGATGAATGAATAAAACAATACAATAACAAGCCTTTATATAATAGGCTATGGATTAGACCAAAGGTCTAAACTTATTCTAGGAAATACAAACTAGATAAATATGTTGGACTTAACCAAAGACAAAAGACTTGACCGAATTTTGAAAGTTGTGGTCAGAAAACTCTTCGGCTGGTTGCGTCCTTTCACCTGGTCGACGGTCTCCGAATTGCCATCAGATTGATATATTAAACGACCATATTTGTATTTTATTGTCGGACCTTTCTTGAATAATCTCAAAAACTGATTTCTTAATTAGAACAATGCCTCCATGTTTTGTATCAAGCCCATTAGCTTCTCTCAGTCTAGAACTTCATTGACCAAACCAATAAGACCCATAAACAGCCCATTAAACCAAGCTATGATCAGCTTCCTAGTTGGCTCGTACCTGATTTTCATATTTTGGTCCATGATGTTGGTCAGGTTCGCATCAGGTAAGGTCTCCCGGGTTTTTCCATATTGGCGCGGGGGTTACTTCGTCGGGATTTTGTCTAGACGGTTTCCCCTATGCGTCACCGGACTGGTCCAAAGGAGTTGAGAAATCGAGTCTTCTTTCGTGGATTCAGGTTGTTCCACGTGGAAGAATGACCCTGGTTCTTGCTTGATGTGGTTATCAAGTCCATTTCTGAGCCGGAGGTCGTCCATGACCATTACCCAAATAGTCAGCTAACTATGTAGGACATATGCTTAGTAAATCAACCATATATTAGAAACCAGGAGGGTTATCACCTTGAAACAAATTTTCCCTGGATTATAAATTCAACAATCTTTCACCTCCAAGTGGAATCAGCCAAATATCCATCTGGAACAGAAAGTAATGGATTTTACAAAACGGAGGTTTCTCAACCATCC